>PVKA01012388.1:0-57984 GCA_004027165.1 Ctenomys sociabilis
GAATTCACTGTGATGTTTCCACACAAGGTATTGTCATGCATTAATCATAGCAAACTTTCCTATTTCTGTCTTTTCTCCTCCTCTTCTCTTTTCTTTTTCTCCAACCATTTCCAATACTTTGCATTCCCTCTTCTTCTTTCGGGCCATTTTTCTTACCTGTGAAAGAAAACATATGAGACTTACCTTTATGCGGTTGACTTAAACCAGTCAACATGATACCTTCCAGTTTCTTTCATTTTCCTACAAGTGAAAGAATTACTTTCTTCATTATGGCTGAGTAATTCTCACAGATATATGTTCTTTGAGTTGATATAATGTTCATAAGAGATGTGGACTAATTACATGAAAATTCTGCACCATTTTGTAGAAGGACTTTACAGTTCATAAATATTTTGTCGAAAGATGATACGCAAATACAGAATCAATTCCCTGTGGATATTGAGGGACAAATGATAATGAATTTTGATTTAAGATTAAAGCTCGAGAGAACCTCTCTTGTTAAATTTGTGTGGGAAGTGCGAATGGCTTTACAATGATGTTCACCAGCTGTGATGTAGTGATCTGATTTTATGTGCTAACTTAGCTGGCTTATGGAGCACTGATATAATGTGGTGGTATTTTATTTTTAAAATAAGATTGACATTAAAATCAGCAGACTTGAGAAAGTAGATTACTTTCCATAGTAAGAGTAGCCTCACCAGTTGAAGACCTTGAAAGACAGAACTAATGTACAAAAGGATGAAATAAATCTGCCTTTAAGGTGCCTTTGCTTTCTTTCAAGACACACAAGCATGTGAGCAAGGACCCTAAAACCCTCTCATTCTGTTTTCTGTCTCTGTCCATCTCTCTGTGGTTAAAACTCTATACAAAATGCACACAAAACACCTAAGTAAATCATAATCTGTTTCTGTCTATATTTCCCACTGGATCATTTTCTCTAAAGAACCATAACTAATGGTAGAAGTTACCAACCTACTAGATGGAAATAAAATATCTGCTAAGTCTCTGAAGTTCACAGCTTCCTTTAAGGTGTCTGTCCCTGGACAGATTATAGATCAACAGTGAGTGTTTTGCAAACCTAAAGACCTACTGAGTGTGTACCAATATTTCTGAGGCCCCAGATTCAGATTCCAAAACTTTTCTTCTTGATTTCACCATTACTCAGAATGCTTAGGGAGCTATTGGTCACAAAACATGTTTGATGAAAAATTTAAAGTTAATATTTGTTCCTGAAATGTTTTCATAGTAGAAGCACATGGCAGTTAAATTGAGCTTTCAACAACAATCTCTGTGCTTTAGATTCCAATTATTTTTAGCACTGCAAAATAAAGCAATTTTGGAGAGTAGAACAAGGTTAAAGTTAAAAGAAACATGGAACATTAACTTCCCTTGCAAACCTTCTAGAGCCATTTAGAAGTATTGCACAAATGGGCTGTGTTTTGTTATCATCTAATCTTTGTGTCTAGACAGTACATTGTTAGTCATTATTTGACTTGATTTAGGTCAGAATGTTCTCCAAACTAAAAGCTTGGTAAATTAACCGTTTGTGTTGGCCAGGGCTATTTTTATCTAGAAGCACTATTATGAGGAATAGATGTTTGGTAACTCTGTGCTCTCAAACTATGGGACATATCAAATTTGTGTGGAGGGTTTCTTGACAAATTTCTGGCCCTCGCTCTTAAATTTTGTCATTGCATAGGTCTTAGGTGAAGCCTGAGAACCCTCAAATCTAGAAAATTCCTAGGTGTTCCAGATATTTCTTGTTCGTGGACTCCTATTCAGAAATACTGGTTATTAAATATACAATCAAACAAATGATTTAATGAAAAATATTGTTTCTAGCTTGATTAAATATGAGCTCAACAGGGATGTACTATATACTAAATCAGTGTGTGGAGGGTTCTTTATATGTGCCAGGAGGGATGTTATGCAGACCGATAAGATGCAGTTGCTGTCATCAACTAATCACCCTTCCTGAAAATCAAATTTAGCATGCCTATCTCTGGTAAGGAACAAACTCTGGTGTAGACCAGCCTATGATACGGGAATGAAAAGGTTGGTAGCTGCTTTGAGGAACAAGGATTCTGCTAATCACAGAAATCTTATGTTGATGTCAAACATTTGAATTTGTCCTTGAAGTGCTTGATCTGTAGATTAGCAAAGAAGGAATTCAAGGTGAGAAAACAACACAACAAGAGGACAGAAGCTATGACAATGGGTGTTAAACCAGCTGTCTAGGGAGAATTGTTGGTGTATTAATGGCTAATTTGATGTATAATTTGATGATCCCCATGACTCAGAATGGCAAACAGGTTTAGAAGTGTTGTGGAAGAGGTGAGGAGGAGGTATTTAATTAAAAGCCTTGTAAGCAAGGTAGAAGATTTATAATAACACAGTAGGAAGTTAAGAACTTTAGCAGAAAAAAATCGTTGATAAAAATGATGGGTATAAGTAAATTTAGTAATAATGTGCAGAATTAGGTTGAGATGGTAAATAAAACATGCTGGGTGTGCCTAGGGGTAAGTCCTCTGGGTGAATACAAGAGCAAGGAGACTGAAGGTGCAGATAAACTGAGGTAAGAAAGTAAGGAAATAGCAAAGACACATTTCCCGAGTTTTAGTGACATAAATAGAAGTGTTGCTTTTGAACATAGATAAACATTGGGAAAATAGTTGCATTAGCAGAAGCATTCTTTGTTTTTCTTTTGTTGTTGTTTGCTTGTTTTGGTTTTCATTTTTCTGTTTTCTTTTAAATGCATTCAGTAGAGGGTGCACAAGGTCTTACTACACAGATCAAACTCATAGTGATCCTCATGTCTTCAGCCTTCCAAGCTCTGGGATTACAGATGAGCACATTACAGGTGCCCAGTCTCACTTGCCATCTCAGTGTGCCCTCAGGGGAGTGACTGACTGAACCCATGTCCCTGCGACTGCCTAAGCAGGCACTTTAATCTGCTGAGCCATCAGGTCAGCCCTGTTTCGGCTTGCTTTGCAAACAGGGTCTTAATATGTAGGCTAAGCTACACTGGAACTCATGGCTGTCATCTTTCCACAGCCTCTGGAATGCTGGGATTATAGGCATGCATCACCACACCCGGCCACCAGTATATGTTCTCCTACAAGTTAGTCTTACTAGAAATGTATATTTTATTTAAGGTATGTGGATTTATAACACATACACACACTCACACACACACATATATATATAATGTCTTTATATATCATATATGATTATGTAGAGGATGAGGAGATAAAGTCCAACACTTTGAAGCTGGCAAACAGAAAAAAGTAAAAGTGAAGAAAATACATAAGGTGCAGAGTTATAAAAATAAAAGAACTTACATGGTATTAAAATGAATTTGAAGAGGGACTTAATAAGCTGACATGAAAGGTCAAGGGAAAGAATGACACAGGAAGATCATTAGGCAAGGAGAAAAATACATTAAACAGATCTAGGAGGCAGGGCAAGGAAGTAAAGCCCAAGAGATAGACAAAAAGCGGCTGAGACAATAAAAGTGGAAACACAGCAGAATGCCATATTGGCGCAGAGTGTTATCTTTCAGAATTAAATGCCTACACTTTTCAAATATGTTTACAAATATTAAATATTTATCAAATATAGTACTATTATAAATTGTATGTGAGTTTGAAAGTAGACATACAATTAACCCTGACTTAGAACTAAAGCAATTCCATTAGAGTTGTGAAAGTATTGACTTTTTATATGGATATTTTGTAGAATGAGATAAATCAAAAATAATAAGTATAAATTACATAGTATTTACTATTATAATAAACTGCTTTTTGCTATTTTTTGAAGACAAAGGTTATTTTTGCAGGCATATGTTTTAGCGGAGGATAAAGAACATAGGAATTATGCAGTTTTCACTAGGAAAAACAGAGGAAATATCTGAAATTTGATGACATCTAAAAGACTGTCAGTGAAATAAATCAGACTCACATGTGTGAACATTGTGTCTCCATAATGTAAGAAACTGCTGAAGTAGGTGACATGCACAAGGTGTAGTAGATATTTGAAAGGGGAAGAAAGTCCTCAAAAGGGAAAACAAGTAGGATGGGGTAAAGAAGAAAAGGAAGGGGAAAATGATATATACTCACAAGGTAGCTAGCATAATTGCACTAATAATTTCGATTAGTTAGTTGAAAGAAACAGTGCTTATATTTTTGATCAATTTCAAAATTCTGTATCTGGTAATCTAAGCAACTACTTTGAGGATAACAATGTGTATTATAATAATCATTGATAATTCCCTGTAACCTTGTTTTGAAATTATCATTTTTATTTATTTTTTCTTCTCTTTAAAAGAAAAAGAAATAATATGATTATAAAAGTATGACTTTAAAGGTAAATGTTGCATTTTGCAAGAAACAAGAAATGTTTGGCTAGAGAATATGAAATAATTTAATTATCACATGATTTGGAAATATATTGATAGTTTTGTAGACAGAACTGACAGGTCAAAAAATCAAGTAACTATTTCACACAAGAGTGGGTTTGAAAAGTGCTGGGTTTTATTGCTTAGGGTTTTATGAATGATTAGCATGGAACATGGATATAACAATGAAAGTAAGAATATGGGAAAGATTGTTATAAATTTGTAGTAAATTTTACAGTTTAGTGAATCTGATAAATTTTTATTAACTGAAGATAATTATTAATCATTTGTTAGTGGATGATATCATTAGCATTTGGAAAATTAAGCCAAAAGAAGTTTCTAAAACTAAGAAAAGTTCTAATGTGGTAAGGAAACACTTCCTGGAGCAAATTAGAATTTGGGCATGTGAAAGAACAGGCACCCAATTCCTTATAATCTCAAGAAAAAAATAAAGTGAAATAGAAACAAATGATTAAATCTATAAAATAATTCCATAAGAAATAGTTACTGTAGTCTTGTTATCCTCACAGAAAGATCAATGGTTGTGTGCTTGTAGAGTGCTGCAAGAAACACCAAATGAAAGCAAAATATTAAAGCTCTTATTGTATTATTGCTAGAAGTGGTAATGAAGACAGACATGTGAATAAAGAAAGAATATACTTTTTTTAGTGGAATTATGTATTGTTTCTAATGGAATTTTTTTAGTATTTTTTGTTCTCTTTAAAAATTAAAAAAAAAAAACTTGGTTTAATAGAAGCCCCAACTTCTAGAAGCTCTTTAGACTGTCTAAAACTCATTCATGACTTAGCATCTGAGAAAAGCTTTTCAGTTCCCTTGGTTAAGAAAGTACCACATTTTGGTTAAATTAAAACCAATTTGGTGGAAAATAATTGCAGTGCTGTCAAAGAATTTTAAAATTCAGTTTAACTCTGGGAAATTTGTTTACAAAATAGGTATTTAAAGAGATGCCAAAAGGAGAGATATTTGATGTGAGTCTATTCCCTTGTGTTCAGTGGAAGTACCAATGTTTTAACACCTTTCATATATACAAATTTTATTTGCCAATCTAACGTAATTTCAGAAGGAAAATAAAATTGCATAAGATCTAAAATATAGTCACAGATTTATATGTGAGGGATATATTAAGTGTCACCAGAAAGGCTAATGATGAATAAATGATATGTTCATGTTTTCCAAGGTTACAAGTGTACAATTAGGTAAAAATTACAAGCAAATACTCCACATCACATATTTCTTATGAGTTTGGAATGGTTTAGTAATCATTTTGTTTCACAAAATATACAGATATATAAGCTATAAAAAGATGGGTAGAGGGGCTGAAGAAATAGCTCAGTAGAATCAGTGCCTGCCTGGCAAGTGCAAGGTCCTGAGTTCAATACCTAGCAACACACACACACACACACACACACACACACACACACACTATATATATATATATATATATATATATATATATATATATATATATATATATATATATGACTGAGGATGTTAAATATGCAGTAGAAGGTGTACAATATTGACTAGGTTGGTTAATTGAGGTACAAATCAATGTGCCGAGGAATCGAAATAATTGTCCAACGTGTGCTTCCCAAAGAAAACTGAGCAGTGAGTAAGGAGAATTTTTGGCTAGGAGAGTGATTCTGAATCACTGAAAATACTTGAATGGCTTAGTGATTCATAAATTCTATGTAAAGAGATTGCTTTCCTTGGCTGCACTATGTTTATATTAAAGAGCATGACTGCTTGCATGAAGAATCAGTGGTAAACTTAGAATTAATCTACATGACTTGAAGTTTGGGTCAAGAAAACTTTAAATAGTATAGCATATATTTAAATACAACTATTTGAGGTTACGATTGTTTTAAATTGTTTGGAGTTTATTTTAATGTTTTAAAAATTATGAATACTTTTATTTTTGTCTTTTTTTTCTTTTTTGAGACAGGGTCTTGTTGTGCACTGTAGTTCGGGCTGGCCTTGAGCTCACTTAGTAGCTCAGTCTTACATTGAACTTGCAATGGTCCTCCTGCTTCAGGCTCCCAAGTGCTGGGAATATGGGTATGTATCACCATGCCGGGTATTTTTAAGAGAATAAATATTACTAAAAAGAAAATATTAGAAATAATATATAATTTCACTGAAAAAAATGGTAGGGACTCAACAATAGATATTATATTTCATATTATTATTTTCAAATGAGTTGTTTAGATTAAACAATCAGAATTGGTGAAAAAATAAAAAAGACCTTCAAATGGAGAAAGAGAAAGGAAAAAAAAAGAGCATTGGATGTTCCTACCAATAGAACAGTAGAAGTCAGTTCAATTATCCTAGCTGTCCTGTATATGTGCATATATTTTTTCTTATTTTTTCTTGTCTCCTTTCCTCATTGCAGTTGTTCCTACACTTTGAACAGGTATTTTTTTCCCTTTCACAGTATCTATTATTCTTTTTGGATTACTTACTCTTTCAAATTCTTACACTAGGGAGACAATATGATGTTTACACATGCAAATCTACATTTAATAAAATTTTTCCACATGAAGTTCCTGAATCTATAGAAACCCAAACAGTTAGAAAGGGAGCTCATACATAACTTTTTAATAATTATAAAAACTTTTAGAAAGTTATACATATTCCTGAACATAAGAGAGATACTTCAACATATTTCATTGCTTTTCACTATAAAGAAATCAGATTATTGCTCTAATATTGTATCATATGTTGTACAAAATGGAATGGATTTGATATAGCTTTGATTAATAAAGGATGGAAAAAAGAAATAACTATTATTTAATAAGCCTAGTGCACCTAGCAAGTTTTTCTGCGGTTGTCATAGACTTAAATCTCCTATTTTTATTTTTTATTTTACTTTATTTTATTTTTTTGTCTTTTTGAGACAGGGTCTCACTATGCAGTTCAGGCTGGCCTTAAGCTCACTTTGTAGCTCAGGCTGGTCTTGAACTCACAACAATCCTCCTGCCTCAGCCTCCCAAGTGCTGGGATTACAGGCATGCGCAACCATGCCCAGCTAATCTCCTATTTTTAAAGAGCTATCGAAAGCTTACAGGTTTCAAGAGCAGATTGTAAGATGCTGGAGGACGTGGCCCCTGCTCTGGTTAGTGATGATCATGGGGCATTGACAGCGAAAGGTGCCTATGCTTTGCTGGACTTAGAATTGGTTTTTAACTTAATTTTAGTTTTTATTTCATTCAAGTACAAATATCAATCAGACAGTTTCAAGATACCTTAACAAGACAGATTCGATAAATTAATACATTGCAAACTGTTTTCATAATGCTTTGGTATCGTACAAGGTGCATACATGATATTATATTTACAGATATTATTTTAGCACATGTCTCTTATCAGTAAATTAAGAGTGTGGCTGCTTACTTATCTTATTTTTTATACCTGAATTATATCAAAAATTCAATAATTATTTTCCTAGTGGATGACCATAGTACTAGAAGCCAACATAATATCCTGTCCAACCACTATCAGTGCAGATCTTGACTCTCAAAGGATTATGTGGAAGCACAGCATTACGTATCCCAACTGTACTGTCCATACACACACATCATGATTTTTTCTATCTACACCCCTTCCTTTGTCTACACCTGTCAAAGGTAGGCACTCCATTGTCATTCAACTAACATAGGTGCTTGAACTCGACACCACAATCCAACACAGTCCAGAATTCCACAACAATAGTGAGTTATTCAAAGAAGTTGTTGACCATAGCCATTTACAGCTCAGCTTAATATTATGGCCCCGCGATGTTTACTTCATTTTTATACTTTTCTGCTGGATGGTTAAGACCTAGATAGAGCAAGACTTATATACCAACTCATGTACTTTATATTTCTTATGTGGTCAGTGAAGTCCCCTCAGGGTTTATCTTGTAGTCCTGTACATTATTCTGAACATCCTTTGTCTGTGTCATCCATGTGGATGAGTCACAGCCAATGCTTGACTAGTTTGCTCTCTGTGAGAGCTTGAGAGAAAGTTTTCTCTCCATGTGACTCTCCCCAGGCACACTATAGAACTTCAGTCTCTTTCCACTGTGGCTCCATAATCTCCTTGTTCAGAAAATGTGGAGCTCACCTGAGGTTCATGATGTTGCAGTACAGGTTCTCCTATGTCCTGAGTCTTCGTTGAGCTTGAAAGGCTAGGGCCAAAATGTTGGCTGGCCTTGTGGCTCTTCTATTTCTCCAACTCTGACTTGTGAACTTAGGTTGTTAACCATCCAGAAGAAAAGCTGATTAGTATCCTGCAGCATATGCCATTCACTTTGCCTTATCTGACTCAATTGATTTTAGTTGTTGTATGCTTCCTTTTGTATTTCTGCTTTTTGCTTGTTATACTACGAAGACTATACGATATTTACACATGTGTGTCTGGTTTATTTCACTTATGACTATATGTTCAAGTGGCATCCACTTCAGTACAAATGCTTCAAACTTATCATTCTTAATAGCTGAGTAATACTCCATTATATAGAAATACCACATCTTTTTCAACCGTTCCTCATGTGACAGACATCTTGGTTGTTTCCAAGATTTTGCTATCACACATTGCACTGCTATAAACATAGGTACACATATATCACTATGATACAATGTTTCCAGATCCTTTGGGAAAATTCCCAGTAGGGGGTAGCTGGCTTGAATGGGATTTCTAGTCCTACACTTTTGAGGAGGACTCTCCACAATAACCTCCACAATGGCTGTACCAGTCTACATTCCCACCAGCAGCGGAGAAGTGTTCCCTTTTCCCCACAGCCTCTCCAATATTTGTTGTTGGTTGATTTCCTTATGATAGCCATTCATTCTGGTGCAAGATGGTATCTCAGTGTTGTTTTTATTTGCATTTCACGAATGGCTAGCGACGTGGAGCATTTTTTCATATATTTATTCACTTCTTTAATTTCGTCCTCTGAGAAGTGTGTATTCATCTCAGATGCCCATTTCTGAATTGGGTCTTTAAATTTGAGGGCCCTGTTATATCTTAGTTCTTTATATATTCTAGACAGTAGTCCTCTATCTGATTGCTTATTAGTTAGGATTTTTTCAGAATTTGTGGGTTGTCTTTTCACTCTGTTGACAATTTCTTTTGACACGCAGAAGCTCCTTAAGAAGAGTTGATCCCAGTTGTTGATTCTTTCAAGTGCTTCCCATGTGAATATATGTTTGTTCATGAACTCTTTACCTACCCCTATGTCTTCAAGAGTTCCTTCTACTTTCTCTTCCAGGAGATTGAGTGTTTCCGTTTTAATGTTTAGATCTTTCTTCCATGTTGACTTTAACTTAGTGCATGGTGATAGAGCTGGGTCAAGTTTTAGTTTTTGGCATGTAGAAAGCCATGTTTTCCAGTACCATTTGTTAAAGAAGCTATCTTTCTTCCAGTGAGCTTATGTAGCCCCTTTGTCGAAGGTAAGATGGCTGAATATCTTCATAGATGCCTCTGCATCTTCTAATCTATTCCACTGATCCTCAGGTTTATTTTGTTGCCAATGCCATGTTGATTTTATCACAATGGCTTTGTAGTATAATTTTCAATCAGGGATTGTGATGCCTCCTACCTTGTCTTTATTGGCCAAGAATGCCTTTGCTATTCTAGGTCGTTTGTGGTTCCAAATAAATTTTAGGATTGATTTCTCTATATCTGGGATATATGTTGGTGGCAGTTTGATAGGAATTGCATTAAATCTGTACAGCAATTTTGGGAGTATGGCCATCTTCATGATGTTGGTTCCTCCTATCTAGGAGCATGGAATATCTTTCCATTTTCTGAAATCCTCTATAATCTTTTTTCTTAGGGTGTTGTAACTTTATGTGAAGAGATCTTTGACTTCCTTGGTTAAGTGAATCCCAAGGTATTTCATTTTCCATGGTGGTATTATAAAAGGTATTGTTTCTATTTTTCCCTTTCAGTGTGCTTGTTATCTGTTTAGACGAATGCTATTGACTTTTGAGTATTGATTTTTTATCCTGCTATGCTACTGAATTTCCCTATCAGTTCTAGTAGTTTGTTGGTGGAATTTTTGGGGTCTTCCAAGTAAAATATCATGTCATCTGCAAATAGTGATAATTTAACTTCTTCTTTACCCATTCTTATTCCCTTTATTTCTCCCTCTTTTCTAATGGCTGTTGCTAAGGATTCCAACACTATATTGAATAGGAGGGGCGATAGAGGACATCCTTGTCTTGTACCTGATTTAGGAGTGAAACGTTTAAGTTTTTCCCCATTTAGGATTATATGAGCTTTTGGGTTGTCATAGATGGCTTTTATGAAGTTAAGATGGAGTCCATCTATTCCAATTTTTGTAGGACCTTGAACATGAATGAGTGTTGGACTTTGTCAAAGGCTTTCTCTGCATCAATTGAGATGATCATGTGGTTTTTAGATTTCAGTCTGTTAATATAGTGTATTACATTTATAGAATTTTGAATATTGAACCATCCTTGCATCCCTGGGAATGAATCCTACCTGGTTTTGGTTCATGATCTTGTTGATGATTTGCTGTATTCTATTTGCCAGGATTTTATTGAGTATTTTTGCATCTTTGTTCATGAGGGAGATTGGCCAGTAGTTCTCCTTTTTGGTTGTGTCTTTCCCCGGTTTTGGAATCAGTATTATACTTGCCTCGAGAAAGGATTTTGGGAGGACTTTTTCCTTTTCAACTTTGTGGAAGAGTTTGTGGAGTGTGGGGATTATATCTTCTATAAATTTCTTGTAGAATTCAGCTGTGAATCCATCAGGCCCTGGACTTTACTTTGTCAGTAGGCTTTTTATTACATTTTGTATTTCGTTGGATGTTATTGGCTTCTTGAGAGTTATAACATCTTCTTGATTCAGTTTTGGCAATTTGTACCTTTTGAAGAATATGTCCATTTCTTCTGTGTCTTCTATTTTGTGAGAATAAAGATTCTTGAAGTAACTATTGATATTCTTCTGAATTTCCACGGGTCTGTGGTGATTTCACCCTTTTCATTCCTTATCGCTTGTACTTGAATTTTCTTTTGCCTCTTTTTGATGAGGTTGGCAAGAGGCTTATCAACTTTATTTAGTTTTTCAAAAAACCAACTTTTTGATTTGTGTATTCTTTGAACTGTTTTTTTCATCTCAATTGAGTTAATTTCTGCTATAATCATTATGATTTCTTCCCATTTTTGTGCTCTGGGTTTGTTTTCTCTTCTTTTTCTAGTTGTCGGAGGTGCAACATTAAGGTGCTATTTGTTCCCTTTCCATTTTCCTAATGTGTGAGTTTATAGCTATTATTTTCCCTCTAAGAACTGCTTTCATCGCATCCCATAAATTCCGGTAAGTTGTACTTGAATTTGCATTGAATTTTAGATATTGTTGAATTTCTTCTGCACCCATTGATTGCTGAGTAGGGTGTTGTTTAGTTTCCATGAATTTAGTGAGTTTTTCTGGTTTCTTTTGTCATTTATTTCCAATTTCATTGTATTGTGGTCAGATGGTATGCATGGGATAATTTCTATTTTCTTGCATATACTTAGGCATGACCTCTGGACTAGTATGTGGTCTATTTTGGAAAATGACCCGTGTGCAGCTGAAAAAAATGTGTATTCAGCTGTGGTTGGGTGGAACACTCTGTATATATCCACCAGGTCCATTTGTTCCAAGCTCTGGTTCAGTTCTGCTACTTCCTTGCTAATTTTTTGTCTGGTTGACCTATCTTTTTGAGATAAGGGTGTGTTAAGGTCTCCTGTTAAGATTGTGTTCTTAGACATTAAGTTTTTCATGTCTGTTAAGATTTGTCTTATATAGTTGGGTTCTCCTGTGTTTGGTGCATAGATATTTATGAGTGTTACTTCTTGCTTTTGAATTTTTCCCCCTGACCAATATATAGTGGCCTTCTTTGTGTTGTTTGATCATTCTTGAAGTTGAGACTGTCTGAGAACAGAATTGCTACTCCTGCTTTTTTCTGAGGTGCTGGGGCATGTAGTATTGTTTCCATCCTTTGACTTTGAGCTTATGAATGTCCTTTGGAGTTAAGTGTGTCTCTTGTATACAGCATATTGTTAGATTTTGTTTCCTAATACACTGTGCCAGTCTATTTCTCTTAATTGGAGAATTGAGTCCATTTACATTTATGGTTATAATTGAAATGTGCTGATGTATGTGTGTCATGATATTTACTTGGTATTGTTTACTCCTTTGTAACCTGTGTTTAATTGACTGTCTTGTTTAGTGGGTTCCTTCCATTCTCATTCATGGAGTTCTGGTCGTTGTGGTCTCTCTCTAGAATGTCTTTCTGCAGCCTGTGAAAGGATGGCTTTGTCATCATGAAGTTCTTTAGTTGTTCTTTGTTGTGGAAATATTTCACTTCTCCATCAAACTTGAAAGAGAGTTTTGTAGGGTATAATATTCTTCGCTGGAATTTGTTTTCTTGTAGGACTTGAAGAGCTCTGCTCCATGCTCTCCTTGCCTTCATTGTTTGTGTAGAGAAGTTGGCTGTAATTCTGATGGGTTTTCCTTTGAATATGAGCTCCTTCTCTCTCACAGCTTTCAGTATATTATTTTTGTGTTGGATTTCTGGGATCTTAACTATTATATGTCTCGGTGGATTTCTACTTGGGGTGAGGTTATTCGATGTTCTGTATGCTTTGGTGACCTGAATGTTGGATTGTTTCCTCATATTTGGGAGGTTTTCTGCAATTATTTCTCCCCAAATTCTTTTTATGTCATTTGTATTGACTCCTTCATTCTCATTGATAACAATTATTCTCACATTGTTCATGCTGGTGTCGTCTTTCAGGTGATGGATTATTTTTTCCTGCATTCTCGTTGTTTTTAAGAGATCCTTTCTCACCTTTTCACTAGCTTCTCTGGCATCTTCAAGATCTGAAACTCTATCTTCACTTTCACTCAGACGGTTTTGTAGACTCATGATCAATATTTTTAGTTCTTCTATATCTCTTTGACTGTGTTTCATGTGTTCTATTTCTTTTCTGTATTGCTCATTCAAAGAATCCATCATATTTCTGATCTCCTCAATATTTTTATCCATGTCTTCTTTATGGGTAGTTATTAATTCTTTTTCTGCTGTCTTTCTTCCAAGTTGGATTTCCTCTGTATATTTCTGGACTTGTTTCTGTATTTCAGATCCTATGGCTTCAAAAAGTTCTTTTTTGATTTCAGAACTTATTTCTGCTTTGAGTTCCTCATGATCTTTCTCCTGTTGTTTCTTTGCCTCAGATGCTGTTAATTCATATATATCATGTGCAGTAGTGCTCTCTGCACTTGTTCTGGGTGAGCATCGTTTTTCCACCCAATGTTTCTGGAATTCATTCTTTATTTCAGATACTGTGTATTCAGATATTTCTTTTTTAAATTGGGGAATTACTTCTCGTTTTATTTCCTCTATAGCTTTCTGCTCTTGTTCCTTTGCTGCTATATCTGTTAGTTCATTCGTTGCAGCTGAGCTAGTGTCCTCTGCCCTTCCTGATGGACTCGAGGTCTGGGATTGCATTTTTCCCCTTCTCTTTTTCATTTTGTATAGCACTGATCTTTGACCTTTGGTGTAGAGCTTTGATGCAGCTACAACCTTAGCTTGTTATGAGATTCGGGTGCCAGTCTATTAAGTTTGAGATTTTCCGGGTATGCCTATCCTGGGTCTAGCTGTTGTGTTCAGTTCCTTTTTTGCTGCAGCTCCTTTGGTTCCCCTCTGTTGGTTCCCGGGGTCAGCCTTCCTGTGTCAGGCAGGTCATTCCCCAGGTGGGTGGGCCTGGGCTTTGGTGGGTCTTCTGGGCTCACAAAAGGATAGTGGATAATCTTATTCACTGAGTAGGCTTGTACTGGGTGGGCCAACCTGTGCTAGGTCCAGGTCTACAGGCCGTAACCCAAGAATGCTGGGAAAGGTCCCTCTGGTGCAGCGGGCCTGGAGCCATCACTCACAGGCTAGGCTGTGCTGTTTCGGTCCATGGCATGGGACCGAGGATTGCTGAGAAATGTCCCTCCGGCACGGCACGCTTGGAGTTCTCACTCCAGGCCAACCTGCACTGGGTCTTGGGCTGTGGGGTGGGACCGGTAATCACCTGGAAATGTTTGTCTGGCACGGTGTACCTGGAGCTCTCACCGGGCCATGGGAGGTGGGGGGGAAGGGAATCCCTGGGAAATGTCTCTCGGGCACAGTGGCCTGGAATTGTACACTCACTGAACTTTGCTGCCCAGAGAGTTGGGGAAATTCCTACTCGCTCAGCGGGCTTTGGGGCAGGGGATCCGGGGAGGTGCTGGTTAGTGGGTCTTAAGGTTTCAAGCCAGTCACTGGCTTGAAGGGGTTGGGGACAGGGAACCGGGTAGTGCGCTTGGGAAGAAGCCAATGGCTCTCCCTCAGACTCACCACACTCTCACTGATCTGAGAAGCCTGGTGAGTCATGCAAATTCCCACTGGCTGGGACAGCTTGGGGCGGGATCCAGGAGGCTGTTGGAGTCAGCTGCTGTCTCAGGCCATGGGTCTCGCTGTCTCGGGAGGAGTCTACCGCACTGTCTCTGGCAGTCTCTGGGGCTCTTCGGGCGCGGGCGGGATCAGGAGGTTGGTGGAGTCAGCCGCGCTGTCTCTGGCCGGTCTCTGGGGCTGGGTGGGCTCGGGCTGGATGGAGGAGGGTGGCGGTGTGGGCCGCGCCGTCTCTGGCCGCTGTCTGGAGCTGGGCTGGTGCAGGTGGGATGGAGGAGGATGGCATAGTCCACTGCGCTGTCTCGGGAGGTCTCTGGGGCTGGACGGGCGCGGGCGGCATGGAGGAGGATGGCAGAGTCGGCCGCACTATCTCTGGCCGGTCTCTGGGGTAGAATTGGTTTCACTCTTTGATTTTCTCATAAAATCCACCTGCATCTTTACTATTGGTAAAATATATGCTGCAGTTCAACTCTGTGGAAGGACCTCAGTTTTTCTTCAATACAATTGAGATTCAATTTTGGAGTTACCACTTTGCAAGAAACATATCATTTCTGGGTAAATGATAATTGCAACCTATTTGTGCTATCCATAATGACTGCATATCTATGAATTATATTCAAACAGAATTTGTGAGAGTTGGAAAAAAACCCTTGGGAATTGTACCCATGCCATCCTCTCTTGTTCTCCCTTCTGTTGTGTATGTTCACCTTTGGACTCACTCCATAGAACATGTGACCAGTGAGGAAAGAGCCCTCAAATTTAGACATAATTGGGGGAAGCCTTGTCTAAGGAAATGACTGTCAACTTTTAGTCAGATGGCAAAGGACCAGTGCAGCTTTGTCAGGGGTAAAGGATTTTTATTTCTTTTCTTGAGAATAATTTAAAACACTCTTTTTATTTTTCATTGTGCTAAGAACACTTCACATGCCATATAACTTTTTTGACTAAGCTTTAACTATCTAACACAGTATGATCAACTAAAAAAGGCAACGCTGAGGAAAAGATCTCCAGAACTTGATCATCTTGAATCCAATGGACACCTGTTAAACAGCTAATAGTGCTCTTTCTTCTACCATCAGACTTACCATCAGACTTTATCATCTATGACTTGGCTGTCTGTTTCTGTGAGTCAGAATATTTAGATACTTCCTGCAAGTGGAATAATGCACTGCTTATCTCTCTATGCTGTCTTCTTTTATTTAGTGCAACATCCTTCCAGTTTATCATTTTGTTAAACATGACAGAATTTCCTTCTTTTCAAAGGTATGAATAAAATGACGCTGCTTATGTATGCCACATTTTTTGTTCACTCATTTCTCGGTGAACATTTAGGTCATTTCCATACGGTATATTTTCGTGAAGTGTCTGTTGTAGTGAGCTTGAGAAAGCAGATTTCTCCTTAAGATCCTTAGTTTAATTCTTTGGGACATATAGACGAGGGTGGGACTGCTGGATCACATCTAATTTCCATTTTTACTTTTTTGAGAAGAATGTTTATAACGTTTTATATAGTGGTAGCAACATTTTATATTTCCATCAACAATGTACAAGTGCTCAAAGAAGGAAAATGTTGGGTGTTAGATGAAAAATTAATACAGGAATTAGATCCGCAGACAGCAGTGTTTTTCTAGTTTTAAGCAGTCTGCTGTGATTACTGTGAAGAGCCTCTGATGACTAGCTGCCTCACACTCACTCTCCAGCAATTTTATTGCATCGAATAATGGGTTCACCTATGAGTGGAAACAAAACCACTTCTATAGCTAGGTTGTTAGGAAGTTCTCGGTGTCATCTAATTTTTCACCAAAACACTGCCTTCAGATAGCTCTGAGCAAAGAAGACTATGACATTTTCAAATATATGGCAAAAAATTGTGAATTCCTGAGACATTAGAAACACTAGCATTAAAAATAATGAAGAAACGGAATGATCACATTTGGTGTGCAAAAGACTAAGACAAAGCATGGAGGAAGAAAGAGGGGCAGTGAGCATATTTTAAATGCTAGAGGGAAGCCTCCAGGTGGCTGCAGGACATGTGGAGGTGGGTGGCGAAGGATGAGAAGCTGTGGCAGCAAGAGTTGTAGGGGAAAAACTTGTGGCTTAGAAAAAATTTAAAAATCCTCCATAATTTAGGATGCATTTTTCTACTGAAGAACAGACTACAGGAAAACCACAAATGAAAAGCATGCTGGACATTTGAAAATATAGCTCTTCAGTCCAGCAAACAAGACATCTTCCTTTAGAGAGATAGAGTTCAGAATGTTTTTTCAATTATAATTTTATTTTATTTTAAGGAGGAAAAGCAAAAGCAAGAGCAAATATGAGAGACAAAGACAAATAGGGTAACCTACAGCAATACACAAGTTACGGATTTTCAAAACAAGAATAGCTGATTAACAATGTATAGTAATAACAATTATTGCTATACTCTCTTTAAAATAATATTTTAGGAGACGGGGGACATAGCTCAGTGGAATAAGCACATCCCTGGCAAGTGCAAGGGCTTGACTTCAATCCCCAGTTCTGCCAACAAACAAACAAACAAACAAACAAACAAACAAAAATTAATAGAAGGTAGTGAAAGGAAAAAAAAAAAGGAATCAAAATGATTTTTTGCTGGTAACAGTAACATGACTGCTTTGCTAATCACAGAAACAAACAAACAAAAAATGCAACCATTATCGGTTAATAGGTTCCCCAAGAAGATGTTGACATCCTAAGCTTCAGTACTGGTGAATGTGATCTTTTCTGAACCTAGCATCTTTGTGGATATAGAGCTAAGATGAGGTCATCAGAGTAGTCCTGATCCATGCTCACTGTGTCTTTACAAAGAAGGATGATTTGGGCACAGAAGCAAATGCTTACACAGAGAGTGTGATGTGTAGATACAGGCAGAACTAATCAATAAGCCAAGGAATATTTGTGGGAGAGATTTGGAACTGCTTCTCTTCTGGAGCCCTCTGAAGGAACTTACCATGTTCCTATCTTTAATATGTACTTCAGGTTTCCAGAAAAAATTGACAATAAATAGAAATACCTAATTTGTGGTATTTTTTTATTATGGCAGCCATAACAAACTAAATAGCCAAAATGGCCTGATTGTGGCTGTCCCATTAAAAAGACTATGGTAAGGAAGCAGAGGCTTCATAAAATATCCTTTTTTATATGCATTTCTTAGAATGGAATGCGTAAGACATACAAAAGTGGTCTTCACTAGGAATTGTGTATATAGTAACTGAATGATTTAAATTTAGATCATGTTGTTCTAATGTATGAATGTTGCAGTATGCATAAATGATATTACAGTATTTTACCTGTAAAGTTACTAGATTTAGCAAAGAGAAATAGAGGAAATCCATTTAAATATCAATGTTTTAATATAAATATATTCCAAATGTTGGTTCAGACATACTGTTAAGCAAATTATTCACTCATCAGAAATCCAAGTTTATTATTATTATTATTATTACTATTATTATTATTATTATTATTTTGGGGGAACTGAGGATTGAACTCAGGCCCTTGCACTTGCCAGGCAAACACTTATTTTACTGAGTTACCTCCCCAGCCCCATAAAAATCAGAATTTAATATTCTGTATTTAAGCTTAATGTCTTCACATAATAAAGCATCCCAGTGCAACTTAAGGCCACACTAAACATTCTCATTCTAAATAAAACTGAGGGAGTTTTCTGCTTAGTCAGCTATTTGCACAGCTATAAGAATATTTGAAAAAAGTAGAATATTTGTCTACTTTAACCAAATATAAGAATATTTGTCTACTTTAACCATGGTGATAGTTGCATAAAGCTTTTGTTTTTTATGAGTGATTTTTTTAATTTTTAAAGAGAATAAAAATAAAACAGAAACAATACAGAATTTCACTATCAAAATAATAGGAATTCAACAGTAGTTGTTATGTTGCATTTTATTGTCTTCAAATTAGTTGTTCAGATTACCAGATATAAACATGCAAAACTGTTTTAAAAAGTCATAAAAATTTAAAAGGAGAGAGAAAAAATATAAGCATTAACTGCTCCATTCAATAAACCATCAGAAATCAATCAGTAGAATAATTATCCCATGTATCCTCTGTATATCATATACATTTCTCTTAGCACAGAAAAAGAAGAAATTTACATTTTTCTCACATTGAGTTTTTGTTTTTGTACTGTGTCTTCACTTTTTGATAATTAAATCCTAGGCCACTAATTCCATATTAAAATAGTTTGCAAATAAATTCCTTTTCAAAAACAAAAAACAACAAAATGAAACAATTAAAAACAAACAAGACTAACAAAAAAGAAAAACAAATCTTGAAAGCACTGCTGACTTTTTTGTCCCTGTCACCTGCCTGATTACTAGAGCTTTTTGTATTACCACTGACATATGATAAGCCTTATATAAAGAAAATGCATTGGCACTTCTGAGTGTGATTGCCCTCTCTGTGAAGCAGTTGATATATTAATGAAAAAGGCAGTCCCAGAAACATATATAAAAAGACATACTATAGTATTTGTTGGATACTACATAAATTAATTTGAAGGGAGGACAGGAGGCAACAGTTGTGGAGAAGTGAGATTATCTTTCAAAACCATATATTTTAACATGACACACCTGGAGGGTAGAAAACAGAGACAAATATCAAGGTTCGTTGGAGAAAATGAAGCCCTTATGGGTTTGGAGGAAATGCATTTAGTATACTTGGTGATAGAGAAGAGAGGGTATGAGTTTACAAATTCTAGTCTACAGTGGTGTCAAAAACAATTTACAAGCCACAGAGTTTGATAACTATGGATGATACATACAAAGATATTTTGGAATATAAGGACATAGAAATGAAATGAAAGTTAAGGAATGCTAAAGTTAAAAATGTGCTGAAGTGGAAGAACGGTGATTTGAAGCAGAGGGAGAGAGAGAGGTGGGCAGAGGCACGAACACGTGAAGATTTCATAATGAGGACTGAAGGCACAGCACCGATTATTTTCAAAATAAATTGGTTATAAAATCAACTCTGAGTAGAAAATGAATAGTGAAGAAGCAAACAGCAAACTTTTGGCTTAAATGTATAGCAATAAATTTAACATATCTCAAACTTCAGTATAAGACATAATTATAGATTAGTGAAGAGAAAGTCGAGGTGTTATTTAGTATCATGACATTGATAGAATATTTATTAGGAGTGGAACTCCTTGGAAACATGTATAGAGAGTATTTAGGTTTCTATGGTTTATGATTAATTTGAAGGATTTGAGCCAAGGCTCATAAAATGAAACAGCTTTTTATGACATCGAATAAAACAACAAACTTTATAAGGTTTTATGGGGAGCAGAAGGCAATGTATAGTGATACATATCCTGCAGAACTCTGATCACAGAACGAGATCTCGCCGCAAATATCTTTCATGAGCCAACTGAACTCTCATCTCTTGATACTGTGTATTTCAATTGATAAATTTTAAAGAAACACACAATTGTTATAAATATACCTCTTTTTTATAATATATACTTCTAAGTGCACAAAACTGAAGAAAGGAAGTGAAGTTGTTTAATCTTTAGTGTGGGACAATAGGCCATGGTCAACCAAAACAAAGAGAAGAGAAGGAGTGACAAGCAGAGAGAGCAGTGTAAGCGAAGTCTGTCTCATGTGTGAAGTCGTTATCGCGAGATCTGCAGTGGATCAGCAAGGTCTGAAAATCATGATACACAATGAAACCGAGCAACAGAATTTACTGTCATTTTAATGATGGCATTAGTGTTTACATATGAAAATTTCTTAGGGCCTTTATGAAGTGATACATCATAAAATATAAGTAAAGTTTATATGTGACATGCAGAACAGGTGGTAGTACCTCTCTTTATTTGGAAAAAGATATGTTGTATTGTGCATATTTTAATATTTCATATACTTCCATTTCATTCTTAGTTTCAATATAGTTCATATACTTAGTTATATGTTATTGTACTAGCTTAATATTGTGAGATTAAAGATAGTTCTTATGTTCTATTAGGTTGCACAATTATAGTACTCAAACTTGACTTAATAATAGAAATATTTAATTTTTGCACTGCTTTTAAAAAGTCAAAATAATTATTTACATGAAGAACAACTAAAACTGCACTCAGGCTGAAGCAGAAAGATTGTGAGCTCTAGGTTGGCCTGGAATCCATTGTGGTCTCAGGGCCAGGCTGCATCACATACTGTGACTCTTTGTCAACCGCTTTCCACATAACAGACTCCAGCCACCACGCCCCATGTCAGTAGCCATCTCAGCGTGCCCCGGGAAGGCACTTCATGCAGGGGATCAAATCCGGATCTCTTTGCCTGCCTAAGCAGACACTTTGATTCACTGAGCTATAAAACACCTAATTCAATCAATATGCAAATGCATAAACATTTAAAACAAAGCAATATCCACAGTCTAGTCACATGGAAGAAAATGCTTCTATATGTTAGTAATCACAAAATAGATGCAACATGTAAGAGCATAATATCAAGGCATAATTCTACAAATAAATAAATAGCTCAATGTCCAACTTCTTTGAAATATCTATTTCACTTTCAACAGTAAATACATTCAGTGAAATTTTCACTATGTGATTTTAAAGGACTAAATGAGTATTATAAACATAATCATTAAGCATATCATATTTTAAAACATTAAATAAGTGATATATTTTTAAATAACATTTTGTTAGTGCATATTAATTATAATGAATATTGGCTTACACTGTACCATTTTCATACACTCTAACCACTAACTCAGTACAAAAATTGAACCTCCATAAGATCTTAAAACTCTTTCATTAATCAAGATGTTTGTTGCATGCAAGCAGACTGTATAAATAGTATGCACTGAAGATTATACTTCTGGTAAATGTTTTTTAATTATAGGAAAATAAAATCTTCAACAAAGTTAATGTGACACACTTAATGATGTATAAATAGCTAATGCATTACATAAGTATTAATCATCATTAAAATTACTCAAAAGAAGAATTACAAATATAAAAGTATAACACAATTAAAGGAAAGCAAGAACTTGAAGATTGCACAATGAGAAGGCAAGGAGAAAAGCTGGGAAACATGACAGAAACAAAGCCATACATTTATACACACAAGACAGGTAAGACAATGATCCTGAGAAACATCAGCAGGTTTTTGAAACTAGCAGTTAATTGGTAGGATTCTCACCCTGACTAACTATATATGCTGATAGCTGTGAACCAAGCAATTGCACTGAAGATATAGCAATATGTAATAGAAGGTTGAGGCTTGGAATGCCTGTCATTCTGGTCTTTTCTAAATACATACTTCTTGTTATAACATAACAATTATTACTATACTGTCTTTCAAATAAAAGTTTTTTTCTTTAAATAAAGGGTGATAAATAAAAAAAGACAGAAGAAAAAAATGTCACAGACTATCCTACTACAATGCTATATATAGTTAGATTTATAAATTTCTGTGTAAATATATCTAAGTATTCATTCCTATTTTTAAAATTTTTTTCTTCATGTTCTGTAAGGACTTAAATTTAAACATATCAATAGTTGATGGAAAGTACCTGTTCCATATTATGCCTATGATGTTTGGTATTTAGACAGATAGTGAGGGTAAACCAAACTGCGTATGTTGCAGGGTAATAATAAGCTTCTCTTCTGGAAGGTTAACAACCTAAGATTTCCGATCAAAAATTGGAGATATGGAAGGGCTGCAAGGCCATCCAACATTTTGATCCTAGCCTTGCAAGGTCAGTGAAGACTCAGGACATAGGAGAACCTGTACTGTAACATCATGGAACTCAGTTGTGCCCCAAATTTCCTGAACATGGAGATTATTGAGCAACAGAGGAATATGATTGATGATGTATAGTGTGTCTAAGGAGAGTCACATGGAGATAAAACAATCTCTCAGGCATTCACAGAGAGCAAATTGGTCAAGCAATGGCCGTGATTCATCCACATGGCTGACACTGACAAAGGATCTACAAAGAGATGCACAGAGTTACAGGATAAACCCTGAGGGTACTTGACTGATCTTATAAGATACAAAAGTTACATTTCTTGTTACATAGGCCATGATTTATCTTGGTCTTAACCATCCAGCAGAAAAGTATGAAAATGAGGTATTTAAAGTAAAGCCATATTAAAAGGCTGAGATGTGAAGAACTCAAGTCAACAAGTTCTGCATATAACCCACTACTATTGTGCACTGCTGGACTGTGTTGCCTTGTTTTGCTGAATTCATGCAATAGTATAGTATTTGGTAATTAGATGTCAATGGAATACCCATCTCTGACAAAAAAAGGGGCTACAAAGGAAGGACCATTTTGTATTTGTATATACAGAATAGTTACGATAGACATACAGCTAATTTCACTTACCTCAATGAGAAGAAAGATTTGTACTAATAGTGTTTGGATGGGCTATCCTATCTGCTTCTTGTACTATTGATGACCACTAAGAAGACAATGATGTACGATGTATTAATTATTGAAACTGTCCTATTAATCAGTTTTGAAACTATCTCATTGATATTTGTTTCTCAATAAAAATAAATAAATAAATATAAATTCATAATGTGTGTAGGTAAATAATTAAAACTAGAGATTCATTGTTAAGTGAAATAAATTAGACATATGTATGCAAACATCATATTTTCTCACTGGTGTGAGAATCTGAAAGAGTAAAAAAAAATCTGAAAGGGGAAAAAATAACTGTGAAACATAAACAATTTGTTCAATTGATAGGAAAATCTGACATTAGGAAGGAAAAGAGCAAAAGAAAGAAGGAAAAATATATATTTATGTATATATGTAGAATAATTTGGATAATTGTTGATTTCTGCTGGTCTTTGAAAGGAGCAGTTAATGCTTTAATTTTTTTCTTTCTATTCTTCTTATTAACTGCTTTTCAACATTATTTTTGTTTTAGGTTTTTCATATCAATTTTACATATTTATATTTGGTAACATGAAAAACTAATTTGAATAAAACATCATGAAATACGGCCAAAAATATTGATTCTCAGAAATTAAGCTAACCAAAAAAGTTCAAATTTTTGTTTTTCTTACCATTTTAGTCGTCAATTTTGTTGAATGTAATGTCAGCAATGCTGGAATAGTTGGGCACCCAAATGGAAAAATTAAATATGTGCATCGAACTTTACTTCATGCCATACAAACACTGACTTGAATAGAAATTGCGAACTTAAATTTCAAATGTAGCCCAAAAATTCCTAAAGAGAATTCAGCATCTATAGCCACACTACACAAAATACTTTTATGATATATGTTTTGGATGAAAAAGTTTGGTATGCCTGGCTTTATGCTAGCAATTATTTGTATCCATAAGCACTATTAATAAATGAAAGTAAAATCATACCTGGAAGAAATATATTTTTGACAGAATAATTTTTTTGCTCAAGTTCATAGGAAATCACAACATAATAATTAGTAAAATAATGAGCTGAAATTTCACAAAGATACATTAATGGACAAAAGGGATGTGCTACAATTTTCAAAACTGGGATCATCTTTAGAAATAAAAAAGTTAAAACTATAAATAATAAACTTAACCAATAAAATGGCTACATCTATTAAGACCTAGAATCGCAAGCTGTGAGCAGATGTGAAAGCAAGTACATTGTATATATTTGTGGTGGAGTATAAAATCATACTGTGGACAATCGTGTACCTCTTATTAAACACTGCTTATCATTTAGCAATTTCAGTCTTGTAGTGTGTATTTATCCAAACAATATTAAAACTATGTTTAAAAATTGTGTACTTCAGCTTTCTATTTGGACAAAAGAAAGACTAAACTCAAAACAAAAATAATCCCACACAAGCCCCACTACTAAAGTGAACTGTCATCAATGGAAGATGAGCACATTATTGTTTATAGATACAAAGAGATACCACTCAGCAGTGCAAAAACAAATCTGAAAATAGTCATAGGGAATGTGAGAATCCAGACATTAATAAGGGCACTGCAAATGCTTGTTATGTGAAATTCAAGAAATGTAATACATCACAGAAATATGTGAGAAAGAAATGCCTATGAGGCAAGTGGCTACTTCTGTGCAAGAAAATGGAACTTTCTGAAAGCAATTTGAGATACTCTGTACATCTATGAAAATATTTTAGATTCTGATTGCTATCTTTGATTGGGTATATATGCTGTTGAGACACATCAAAATGTAAATTTAAAATGTGTGAATTTAAGTTTATGTGATTGATGCTAACTTCAAGGAACTGTGAAGCTTGTGAGAAATGGGGGGAAATGTAGTCTCCAAGAACTGGAATTTGAAGTGCCTGCATGGCAAGTGCAAGGTCCTGAGTTTAATCGCCAGTATAAAAAGAAGAAAGAAAAAAGAAAGAAAGAAAGAAAGAAAGAAGAAAGAAAAAAAAAAAAGAAAGAGAAAAGAATTGCATCTTTGCATACTAAACTGAAGGCATGGCTCCTAAGAAGGCAAAAGAGTAACTCTTACATGACCATTCTAAGAGTATTCTGCCTGTAGCAGTCTTGTCTCAAATATCCTCAGTTCTGTTAAGTCTATGGGTCTTTCCAGGCTTCTTGCCAATGCACCTCTTTGCATGTCTTTGCTAAATGTCCTGCTTAAAGCACAAACTCCTTTCCTACATTATCCTTTGATTCATCCCTTTCATCATCATCCTTTCCATATGGTTTTCCAGGTCATTTCATTGTTTTTCAACTCTCTTCTCCCTCTCAGTCCAAAATTATTATATATATATATATATATATATATATATATATATATATATATGCTAATGTCCACATATTTGATTTGTAGGCTTTACATTTATTGAATTATTAATTTAAATTTAGTTTTTATTAAAATTCTTTGGAACTGGGGATTGAACTGAGGCCCTTGCACTTGCCAGGGAAGCACTTATTCCACTGAGCCATCTCCCCGGCACTTAATAAAAACAATTTAAGATCTGCTATGACCTCTGGAATCCTAACCATTCTCTATTGGCATTAAAACTAAAAAATATTCTACTATTTAACTAATCATTATTAGTCATCTTGTCACTACTAACCATTTTTAATAATTCTGGAAAAATATCCCATTTTTTCTATTTAAGTACTTAGGGGCATTTATAATGCTTTGTTTTTATGTTGTAAGGAAAAAAGGAAAGAATGTATCTGAAGTCACTTAGTAACTGAAATCATCCATGGCCTTCAGGCTCAGAAGATTTCACCAGGGCATCTAGAGTGGTTAAGGACCTCAGGGCAGAAAATTTTGAAAACCCTGACTCCTTTGATAGTGAAGGAATTTCCCAATGTTACTGGTGTGTCCATAGGACTCCTGGAATCAAGGAGAATTTGAAAAGGGTTTGTAATATTTCTTCTACATAGGGAAGAGTAGTCTTACCATTCTTGTGTCCAGGGCCAGTTTTTGAAGCCACACAGGATGGCATTTGGTCCTTGTGTGGCTGGAATAGTTACGTGTTCCTTAGAAACCTGCTTAATGTCTTGTTCTTCCTGTTACAAGAAAGGTTAAAAATACTAACCTCAGAGTGCTGTAGTGATAATGGCACATCACATTTAATATAAAGCAAATGCCAAATTTATAATAAATACACAGCAAAAAGAATATTTTGATTTGTTGTAGAAATGACTCCTTTTTTATGTTATTTTGCAACAGATTGAATACCTAAACTTCTCCAAGTTTCAGGTAGCAGCAGCATCTGACTTATTATATCATTTCTGTTTTCCATTTCTTTGTCTTATGCATTCCTAGGTATTCAGGGAGTTGCAGAATTGCTATCACTACCTGAACATAAGTATTTCGTTGTCCTGAGCTGTACAGGTAGGTCTGGAATCATCTGTAGAATGACAAAATATTAAATTTTAACATTTAAAAATTGCTTGAAGTTGTTTTTTATTCATAAAATAATGCATATGACTGAAACATATATATTCACTTTATTTATTTTGTATTGTTTAATAAATCCATTTTATTTATTTTTTATGATTTTTCCATAATTTTATTGAGAAACAATAGCAATGTGACAGTTTCAAATCAAATTAGTAGGACAGTTTCAATAATTAATACATTGCATATTGTTCTCTTAGTGGTTATTCATTGTACAAGATGCAGACATGATATTCTGCTTATAAACACCATTAGAACAAATCTTTCTATTCATTGAATTAAGAAAATGTAGCTGTATATCTATCCTATTTTGAATATACAGATACAAAATGGTCATGCATTTGTATCCCTTTTTTTTGTTTAGTTTTGTCATTTAAATATTATAGATGTGTGAATTCAGCAAAACATTCCAAAACAGTCCAGTAGTCCAAAATAGTAGTAGGTTTTCCATATGACTGGCAATGTCAGAAGTTGTTGACTTGAGCCTTTTACAACTCAGCATATTAATATGGCTTTACCTTTTTTTTCTTGTTTTTTTGTGTTTGTTTTTTATTTATTTTTTATTTTATTGAAGTACAAATAACAATCAGACAGTTTTAAGACACCTTAACAAAACAGATTCGATAATTTAATGCATTGCAAACTGTGTTCATACTGTTTTGGTATTGTACAGGGTGCATACATGATATTATACTTACAAACATTATTATAGCAGATGTTTCTTATCAGTAAATTAAGAGTGTAGCTGTTTACCTATCTTATTTTTTTATACCTGAATTATATCAAAAATTCAATAATTATTTTCCTAGTGGATGACCATAGTACTAGAAGCCGACATAATATCCTGTCCAACCACCATCAGTGCAAATCTCACCTCTCATAGGATTATGTAGAAGCACAGAGTTATCTATCCCAACTGTACTGTCTATACACACACATCATGATTTTTTCTTTCTATACCCCTTCCTTTGTCTACACCTGTCAGAGATGGGCACTCCATTGTCATTCAACTAACTTAGGTGCTTGAACTCGACAACACAATCCAACACAGTCCAGCATTCCACAACAATAATGAGTTATTCAAAGAAGTTGTTGACCATAGCCATTTACAGCTCAGCTTAATATTATGGCCCCGCGATGTATACTTCATTTTTATACTTTTCTGCTGGATGGTTAAGACCTAGATAGAGCAAGACTTATATACCAACACATGTACTTTATATTTCTTATGTGGTCAGTGAAGTGCCCTCAGGGTTTATCTTGTAGTCCTGTACAATATTCTGTATATCCTTTGTCTGTGTCATCCAGGTGGATGAGTTACGGCCAGTGCTTGACCAGTTTGCTCTCTGTGAGAGCCTGAGAGAAAGTTTTCTCTCCATGTGACTCTCCCCAGGCACACTATAGAACTTGAGGCTTTACTTTTTATACTTCGTTTTTATAGTTTTCTGCTGGATGTTTAAGACCAAGGTAAAGAATGACTTTTATAACAAGAATTGTAGCTTTTGTATTTGCTAAGATCAGTCAAATCCTCTCACAATTTATCCTGAAACTCTGTAACACAGTTTGTAGAGCCTTTGTAAGTGTAAGCCATGTGAATGAGTCACAGCCATTTCTTGACCAATCTGCTCTCTGTGAATGTTTTCTCTCCATGTGACTCTCCTTTGGCACACTCTGCACCATGAATGACTTTTCTCTGAGGCTCCATAATCTCCTGATCAGAAAATTTGGGACACAAGTGAGTTCCATGATGTTACAGTATAGGTTCTTCTATGTCCTCAGTATTAATTGACCTTGAAAGGCTAGATCCAGAATGTTGGCTGTCCTTGTCGCCCCCCTTTTTCTCTATATTTTGATCTATAAACTTAGGTTGTTAACCCTCCAGAAGAGAAGCTTATTATTATTACCCTACAGCCTAGGCTGTTGAGCTCACTATCTGTCTGAATATCAAATATCTTAAGCTTGACATGGAACAGCTATTTTTCATCAAGTATTGATATGTTAAACTTTAAGTCCCCACAGAACATGAAGAAAAAAATTTAAAAACTGAAAATATATTTTAAAATATAGGAATAAACAATTATATATTTTTATGCAGAAGTTCAGAAATCTAACCATATACATGTTATTCACTTTAAAGAGCAAAAGCTATATGAGAATCTTGTATCACATATATGTGATATCATCCTAATTTGAAGGTATCAGAGTGTCTACTAATCTATCCAGTAGGAACTTCATAATTGAGCAAATGATGTTAGACTGTCAACGCTGAAGCACTGGGACCTTCTAGATAGTGCTGATATGCCATGGGATTCTTTCTTATAATGCCTTTCTTTCTTTGTTGGGTATTTTGCCATAATGTTTTGAAATTAAAATCTATATAATGGTGAAATATTTCCAGGAAAGTAAAGTCTATGGAAATTAGGCAAATCATTATCATTTTAGATTATATGTGAATTCGTTATCAGCCATAAAGTTCTTCAAACCTTCACTCTCCATATGAAGAAAGTAGATGCTCAACACAGGCATATCTTATGAAATCTACTGCTGGTCTCTTACCTCATAGTCATATTCAGTGACCACTAGTAGAAAACATATTTTTCACGAATTAGGATATAAACTCTTCTTTCAAAAAGCAAAGATCAGCAATAGCAAATACACCAACTAAACAGAAGTGAAATATTAAAATCTTGTAAATGGTAACATATTTGCTAAATACTCTGCTGTTCATAACACATTTTATAGAGTAGAGGAAACATTGAAATATTAATATTTATGTTTCATGTTGATATTATAAAGTAAGAAATAGAATTTTTAAATAGGAGAAATAAGTACTAGAAAAAGTAACAGACTTTATTTGCATCTCTTTGCACTTCTACCATTCTCTATTAAAATTCTGTAAGACTTTTCCAAGAATATGCAAAGAATCTAAATGAAAAAAATCAATATAAAATAATATAAAAATAGTTTTGGGTGGCATATATCAAATATAAATATATATTTCATAGTCATTCATATATTGAGTGTTGCAACCAATTGAGGTCTCTTAGTTTATTTATTTTAACTTAATTTTTATTGCATAGGTTTGCAATGCATAATAACTACATCTTTCCTGGGGAATTCATGCACATTCATTTCATATCTTGATCATTATCACTTCCATGTTCATCTGCACATTTACCTTCCTTTTTCTCCAGACCTTTCCATTTCTACAGTGCACTTCCCATTTATTAATATATTCCTTTTGTTTGACTTTTAAAATGATTTCTATTTTAGGTTTTTGACATTCGAGACATTACATTCTACTTAACCTTTGATAACTGACTTATTTCACTTAGCATAACAGTCTCAAGTTTCATTTATTTTCTTTCAAATGATGCACTTTAACCCTTCTTATGAGTGAGCAGTACCTCACTATTCATACATATCACATTTTTTGTAGGGAATAATTGTCATATTACTCGCTTTCCAGTACCAAAGAGTTATCCTTTCTTCAGCTAGTGGGTAGTAAAAAGTCAGACCAAATTACAAGTAAATGAGTCAAAATAGGACCAAGAAGTGGCTTTTAAATATTCTAAATGTGAATGAAAATCAAACAATCAAAAGCAAATGGAGGACATCAATAATCACCATGGCCATTTTGAGGCCACACTGAGTTCAAGGCTATTTCAGCTCTCTTCTGAGAATACTTGTTGCTTGTGATATAACCACATTAATTCCATCATTTTTATGTTTCCATAAGATTGAAGGCACTCCAAAGCAGAAGTCATCTAGCAACCTGACTTGTGAGAATTTGTCAGAAATGTAACTCAAAAGAGATATGAAAGTGACCTTCAGATTTTCAAAGGATCTTTGCAACAGTTGTAAAATTAATATCTTCAAATGAGTAAATGTCATTCCTCAAAGTCTTTTTTATACAAAGTCATCTTTGTAAAGACTTTTTCACTTAGGACAATTTTGTTTTTCCAGTTGCAACACCTTTCCAGGGCTGCACAGTTTGCTAGTGATAGAATGGAAAATCACATTTCTTCACTATTAGATGGAAGATTCTAGCTCCATAAAACTGCAACTAAATTAAGTGGCAAGAACGTGTACTGAATATCTATGCTAGGTACTAGGGAAACAAATGCATATTAAATACACAGCTGCTCTTTCAGAAAAGTTCAATGGAAAATAATACTGGAACCTGAATGGACAACTTTAACACTAATGGAGTGAATGCTTTTCAGGATATGCATGTATGCAGAACCTCACATGGAATGTTGAAGTCATAAATTTCAAAATATCACTTGTTTGCCTGAAACATTCCTTCTGTAATCTCCTTAGAAGTTTGCATGTTTTTCTTAATAGAGGAGGGAATCCAGAGATGGAAGGAGGAGAACAGAAGATGAGGGCAAGAAGATGAAAGGGGAATTGGTATGTGCTGTGAGCATACTAACTCCACAGAAGGAACAAGTACAAAAAAGGAAGGGGATCCAGAGAGGGGTGGAAGATGAGGGAGGGAGGGGAAAGGGGATGAGAGAAGGAACTAAGGCAGGTCATGCACACCTATCAACTTGCACAGGAATTAAACAATATGTACTACATACATGTACTAGTGAAATAAAAATTTTAAAAAGCAATTTGCAGGGGTAATTTCAGGTCTAAGTTTGTTTAGTGTAGTGTGCATTTTATCTGTCACTTATCTTTAACTTTTGTGATTTTTATTTTCAGTAAACTACATTATTTGATGATTTTATAGCAATATTTGTACAAGGAAAGTTATCTTCCATACTTTCTATCTCCAGGGTCTGTTTAAAAAGATAGTACATTTATATAAAGGATGGTGAAAGTCATGAATTCTAATAACTTTTGTGAGAATACAAGCAAAAAGGTCAAATATAAACTTCTCACTGAAAAATTCCCTGACATATTTCAATGCACTTAAACTTCTTAGAAAAGAAAATACTCATAAAATGTAATTCTATTTATTTTATGTTGATTAAATTCTGAAACTAAATATAAAATTAAAATGGGTTATTTTTCTCATTAATTATCCAATCATATCATATTCTTATATTCTGAGGGTCAAATCACAGTCTGTTTTTTAATTGGTGGTGATCATAAAAATCCTTCCTTACTGTGTAGCCCTGAAAGAGTTTTGAGATCCATTGAAAATCTAATGACACAATTTCTTGACTTGTATGTATTTTCTTTTTGTGGAACTCAGTCCCTTGCACTTGCTAGGGAAGTGCTTATTCCACTGAGCCATCTCCCTGGCCCCCACATCTGTGCATTGTTGACACTGTATAGTATTCTCCTTATCTGGGATGTTGTGGAATGTTGATGTGAGGCAAAATTTCTCATAGTGAAGAGTGGTAGGGATAATCATTGTATAGGATGTCTATGTTTTCCATGGTATGGACCATGTTGGTAGATCTTGTTTATTAGATATCTATAATTTAGGGAACTCAGCTTGCTGACTGTTATGGTGGCCAGAAGATTGTGTTGATCTCATTATTTACAGGAGAAATCTCTTTGCTAATCTTCCATTGTCTACTTTATTGCTCTTGAGCCTCATCCGAGCCCTTGTCAGTATCCCCTGTCAAATATTCTACTAAGAAAGTCAATGGAGATATCACATAACTAAAAAACAGCACTATTTTTGACATGTTTTTATTGCCTTTCTTCCTTTAAAGAAATCCTTCTAATAGGTCAGGACCTAATTCTCTTCAATGGCATAAAATTTCTCTATTTTTTTCTTCTCTATTTTCTAAATATCTTGTTCTTAAATATTTTACACTCCCTTTCTTCTCTCTTCCCTTTTTCTCCCCTCCCCTTCCTTACTCTCCCTTCCTTTCTCTTCCCTTAATTTTCTTGTCCTCCTCTTTTCCAGGTGTGTTCTATGCCTATTTCCTCTCCAACGTGGCATACTCCTTATGAAGATAGGTCCAAGACTATGATAGTTTGCGATTTTATTTGTTAATGTATATCAATATATTAATCAATGAAGGGATGATTGGGGAAAATAAACAATTTTGACTATCGTTAAACTGTATCATCTTTAGTTTAGTATATTGATTGTAATATAAACTTTTAATCTGAGAAGACAGTTAATCAAAACAGCAGCATTATTTATGGTGGCATTCATCCTCTCTTATGTCTTTTTTATCTACTTGAAGCTTCTCATACAAAAAAGCAAAAGAATTAGACCATGATTAGAACAAAATCCCTTTTCTCATTTTTGATATTTGAGTTTTCACTCAATGAGACTGAAAGTCTTGACCTAGATAAAAGTGCTTATCAAATTCACATAAAATGAAACTTATGTGCATAAAAACTGATAAGGTATTTAAGAAAGACAACAACAAAAGAGTAAGGAGAGTCTTAAGAGCTTGCAGGACAATGTAATACATTGAAATTGAGAAAAAAAGAATAAGTAAATTTAAAAATAGCAAAAAGATGATCAGAAGTTTCAAAAATCATGATGTTTGTTAAGTTTTAAAATTTCTTTCCATTTTAAACGAACTCAATATATATGAAAATAACGTCTCCAACAAAAATGGTGCACTTTAGAAAGTTTTGGATAATTAGAAGAATAATTTGGTTTACCCAAAATATCTATGGTAGTGATTGTTAGCTTTTTTAGAGTAAGCTGTAGTTAATGCAGATGCAGGAAAAGTTTGAAAATGTCCTAATTAACATCTTTCATGCAAAGTTAAGGAGACTGAATTGCTAACTGATGAAGAGAAGTTTCTGTGTGTTCAATTATCATTATTTTCAAATAATATTAATTAAGCCACCTCCTGCGCTGGTGGTGGAAGTTAGTGGTCCACAGTAAAGTGCAGCAGATGTCGTCCTTGACCTTATGAATCAGAGGAATAAAACATATGGCACTGTTTCACATAATTCCAGAATAGGCACAACTAGAAATGCAACATGGTACTTATAAACCTCTAATTATTCAGCAGAAAATGTCTATTACTAACAGTTATTTATTATGCACACAATGGAATGATAGATTTTCTTCTCCATATCATCTATTGTTTGTACTGCTGGATAGAACTTTTCAGCTTTCTTTCCAAAATTTCTAGTACTATGGACAACCACTAGGAAAATAACAAGGTAGAAAGTATTAATTATTGAATCTTTGATGTAATTCAGGTATAAAAAATAAGATATGCAAAGAGCTACACTCTTTTTATTTACTGATAAGAGACATATGGTATAAAAATGTCTGCAAGTATAGTATCATGTATGCACCTTCTATGATACCAAAACATTATGAAAACAGTTTGCAATGTATTAATTTATCAAATCCATCTTTTCAAGGTGTCTTAAAACTATCTGATTGATATTTGTACTTCAATAACAAAAATAAAAATAAAATAAAAAAAAGAATGGACCATTTTGTATATACAAAATAGTTTGGGTAGATATACAGCTACTTTCTCTTAATTCAATGAGAAGAAAGATTTGCAATAATAGTATTTGGACAGGATATCGTGTCTGCATCTTGTAGTATGAATAACCACTAAGAAGATAACAATATGCAATGTATTTATTATTGAAGCTGTCCTGTTAATTGGTTTTGAAACTGTCTCATTGCTGTTTCTCAATAAAGTTATTTAAAAAAAATAAAAAAACAAAAGTTTTGTATTTCTCAATGCTTCTAGTAATGTATAAAAATGCTGATTCTGTGAAACCTTGTCAAATACTGAGTACTATGAATCTATTTTAAGGTTTACCAACTTGGTTGATCAAAAGAAGAGCTGAAAAATATTATGGTTTGTCAGTATTTCTCATTATTTGGTAGCCTTTGCAAATAATGTTGCTAGGGAGATACCTCAGTAAAATAAGCGCCTGCCTGCCAACTGTAGGGTCCTGAGTTCAATCCTCAGTACTCCAAAACAGACAAGCAGGCAATAACTTGTTGAAAAAATAAACAGAAAAAAGAAAAGAACATTATAACCCTCTGTATTGAGATGGGGAAACTCTTCATGTTATGTAAAATAAATAATGGTCAACTAAGAAAGCACATTAACTGTTTTGGGTATGGGCATTTGTTCTTTATTACTGTGACAAAATTCTTGAGAAAAATAATCTAAAACCAGGACATATTTATTTTGGCTTATGATTCCAGAGCTTTCAGTCCTTTGCTGGTTGGCTCTATTGTTTCAGGTCAGTGCTGAGGCAGAGCACCATGGTGCAAGGACATGATGCAGCTGAAACACACATCTCAGGGGGCCAGGGAGATGGCTCAGTGGAATAAGTGCTTCCCTGGCAAGCCCAAGGGCCTGGGTTCAATCTCCAGTTCTGCCAAAAAAAAAAAAAAAAAAAAAAAAAGAAAGTCTCTGAAACGCACATCTCAAGGTGGCCACAAAGTGGTATCAGAGGGATGAGGTCCCAACATTTTTTTCAAGATAGTAACTGCACCAATGAACTCAGAGAATCCTTTAGTATTCTCACTACTTCCAGGTGGTATGATGGTGTTGATTAAACCTTGAGCAAATACTTTCCAAAGGCCTCATTTCATATAGCATGTCAGATACAAACCATAACAGTAGATAACTTTCATGAATCTTAAAGTCCTCAGTATAGTGTAAAAAATAGTAGTCTAAGCATCACAATTCCGAGGGGCAAACAAATTGAAAACAAAAAATTGACTTTATCAATGTTTTCCCTAAATGTTATGGAATCAAGCTTGCTTCCTTAGAAATAGTACCAAATAAGGCAGACACTGTCAGTATTAACATCTAATAATTTCTATCATTCCTAGACTGCTTCTTTTTTTGTTTAATTTACCCTTTGTCTAAATGTTTGGCTATCAGTTTTTAAGTCCTTCTTCTCTTCCCAGTCTCACTGTTCTACCAGTATTATGTCATATCGTAATTTAGTTTTATATAATTTCCCCTGGTGGTCCTGAGTGAAAGAGAAAACTACCAAAGATAGTTTTTTTTTTATATTAAAATGCACTCGTGTTGATATTTGTGATCCCATTATCAGAAAGTATTTTTAAAGTAAGTAATAGTAAAGAAAATAATACATGTTACCATGAGTTTGCATAAATACAGAAATAAAGAAGAGGTGGACACAAAGTTGTTGCCATTGAGTAAGAGAAAATAGTGGGGAAATTAGCTTGACTACAGTCAAAAAAGTCTGTGACTGTTTACATTGGGCAGATTTTGTAGTTAACAGACAGCTGAAGCACAAGAAAATCACATACATGGAGCTTAATTTGTTACACAGGTCAGGGGGCTGGCAGATCCAGTGTTTGCTAATGACTCGTTTCCCGATGCAGAGAGAGCTGCCTTTACTCTGTGTGCTCAAACAGTACGAGGAGTGCAGGAAATTGCTGGGGGCTGTTTTATAAGAGCAGTGGTGTCATTCATGACACCCAATGGCTCATTCCTTGTTACTTCAGATTGAGGATTAGGATTTCCACATGACTACTCTTACCTCCCCCAGAACTCTCCTGGTATGCGCGTTCTGCCTTCATGCAGAAAGTTTGTGCACTTGGTGCTGCATTGTCACATGTCCCTTTGGACACTGGGATTTGCCAATACAGCGCAAGCAAATAGTGGCTACAGTGTTAAAGTAAGAGTAGAAGACAACCTCCAAAGAGCAGGCAAACTAAAGGAAGAGCAATTAATTTATTTAACTTCAAATTCATTTATTTTATTTTAAAGAGAGTAAAAACTAAAAAAAATAATATTCCTAGGTAATTTTCCAAAAGAAACCAAAATCATCATACTATAGTGATATATGTGCACCTGTGTTTATAGCAGTGTAATTTGTCAAAGAACCCAAATGACCATCAGTTGAGGAATGGATAGAAAAAGTACGGTAGTTTTACACAATGTAGTTTTATTCTGCAATATAAAAGATGAATTCAAGGCTTTTGTAGATAAATGGATGCAGCTAGAGTCTATATTGGTAAGTTAAATAAATCAGGTCCATATGTGCAAACAAGACATTACCTCATTCATGTGGGAATCTGAAAGAGTAATTAAAATCTAAAAGGTACATCAGACACTGTGATAAGCAAAGAATTTGTTCAGTGGGAGGAAAAACTGGGTTAAGGAAAAGAACAAATGAAAGAAGGGAAAAAGATATATTTAGGTGTATATGCAGAATAGTTTGAATAACTGTATTGTTGATTTCAGCTGGTCTTTCGAAAGGAGCAGTTAATACTTAATTGTGTTTGCTTTTACTTTTGTTTTTTCCTCTTTTGAATTTCTTACAGCTTCTTTATTATTGTTCTGTTTTTCTTTTTTCACTAAATGAATCTTGTGGCTGCCAAACTCAGGGGTTAGAGCACTGGTACTGCTAATAATCTGAAGAATTAGTTTGAAGACAGTATGATGTAATGCAGCTACCATTGTTGAATTCCTATTACTTTGTTTAGTGAAATCGTATAAGGCTATTTTTTTTTTCTGTCATTATCTTGTATTCATTAAAAAATAAAAAGAAAAAATATTCGAAACAATACAGAATTTCAAAAACAAGATGGTAAGAATTCAGCAATTGTGGTTAGATGACACACCATTGTTCTAAGTCTACTAATCTGAACAACTACTGCAAAGAGCAATTTAGGGGTGTGAAATATGCTACTATTCATAAAATTTAAAAATACAGTCAAATTAATCAATACTGTGGAAATTACAAGTTTAAACATTAGCAAACCAAAACAAACAACAACAACAACAAAAACTGAAGACAAATCTGAACCCTATCTTTGCTGGGAGTTAGTTCAGTATAATAGGCACATGCCAGGCCAGTGCTAGGTCCTGAGTTCAATCCCTGGCATAAAAACAAAGAAAGAGAAAAAGAAAAATTATTAGTAAAGCATTGGCAACAAAAAATTTGTCAAAATTAAATATTTTTCTTTCATCATATGAAACTGTAGGTGAATGAGTATGCTACATTGAAATAACAGTGTACAGACATTCAGAGAACACTATTTTAGTATCAACATTAAATATGTAAATTAGCTCTCGCTCCCAAATATGTGTCTTGCACTAAGTATGTATTAGTAAGATCTAACTTCTGAGACATATATAAAATCACACATTTATAGCGCAAAAGTAAAGGTGATTTTAGTATTGAGAAATTGTGAACATAAATATTTAGTAAAAAACGGTGGATGGTTTATGTAAAGTTTGTATATTTCTCTCCCTTCCTCCTTCCTTCCTTCCTTTCTTCCTTTCATCCTTCCTTCCTTCCTTTCGTACAGGCACTACAGGGTCTCACTGCACAGGTGGGACTCATAATGATCCTCTTATATTCAGCCTCCCAAATGCTGGTATTACAGGTGTGCCCCACCATGCCCAGTCTGAATATCTGTTTCAGCACACCCCGCTGAAAAACAAGATGGGAAAATTGGTTTTCAGATGGAAAATATGCCAGGGATCAAACCCAGTCACTGCTTTAGCTTGCTGAGTTATCCGGTGGGCCCGTTCTCTTTGCGCATTTCTGTGCAGTGCTTCTTGTTTTTCTTTAAACAAATATAGTTGGAAAGAGTTGCATCTATCTATCTATCTATCTATCTATCTATCTATCTATCTATCTATCTATCATCTATCTATCTATATTATTTTTTAATTTTTTATTTGTGTTTTAGGGAAGGGTCTACAGGTTTCAGGGTGTCATTACTACATCGGACTCGTATTGATCCGCCTGTTTATAGCCTCCCACGAGCCGGGATTACAGGCGTGCTCCACCGTGCCCAGTGTCAATTACCATCTATCGCGCGCCAGGGATGGGGCGGGCACTGCAGGCTCTTGTGCCTGCTTGCAGGTGCTTTAATACATCCTTGCAAACATATTTTAAGAAAAAAAATTAAACAGTTATACAAATATGTGATTTGGGGATAACATATGCCACTTTAAATTGTTTAATACAGCTATTAATTCATGTACTAATTATGTAGAAAAATAAAAAAAAGTACATTTTGGATGAGTTTATTTCGTAGTGGAATAGGGAGTACTTATATGTAGACTCTCAAAGTGGTCTTTGGCTTTTCTATAATTTGTTTTAAATTATATACTCATGCATTTCATATTAACAAACATAATGTTTATTATGTAAAGGAAGAGGGAAAATGTAAGAAGAAAAACAAGATGGGAAATTGGTTTTCAGATGGAAAGTATTATTTTAAAATTTTTATTTATTTTTTTATTTGTTTTGTATTTAGGACAGGTTCTACAGGGTCTCACTACACAGATCAGACTTATATTTAGCTGGCCCTAAATATTTATCAAGGATCTCATTGCCTTCTTTTTTGGTGGTACTGGGGGTAGCACTCAGGACCTTATGCTTTCCAGGCAGGCACTTATGCCACTGAACTACCTCCCACACTCTTAGATGGAAAAGGTTTGAGCATAGAGAAATTAGAAAGTACTGAGTCAGGCTCAGTAGCTATTGGTTGGGAGGACAAAGTGGTAAAATTTTTTTCCATTTCTTTGCAGTACTTTTAGGTAACTGGACTATGTAGGCTATTATGGTTTCTTTCAAAATCAATAAATGAAGCTCAGAGCAGTATTTTAGTATGATAAAGAAGGTTAAAAAATGTAGAGGCTCCCTCAAAAGGATACTTTCAATTCATTCACATAGTGTTTTAAAAATCTGAGAAATAGATTTTAAATAATGAAAACTGGCCTCACCTTGGTGTTCGCCTACAATCCTAACCACTTGGGAGACTGGGGAGGAGGATATACACCTGGACAACATAGTGAGTCTTCATCTTAAAAGATCTCAAAGACAACAATATGCAATGTATTAATTATTGAAACTCTCCTACTAATCGGTTCTGAAACTTTCTCATTGCTATTTGTTTCTCAATAAAATAAAAAAAATCTCAAAATAATCTAAACTACTTTTTACTTTCATGTTTGTAGGCCAAGATCTCCAACCTTTACATGTTTATTCAAACAATAACAGCCATTAAGATTCTTTAATTGTCTGGTATTTATTACCCATTTTCCTTGGTACAAATGTATTTCCCAAGAGGCTCAGACATTGTTGCAATATAATGAAAAAGCTAAACAACCCTCTCTGCTCACAAAGCATCAAGAAATACAGTTTCTGTGCCTCTGTACGTGATTGTACTAATTGTTCTATTGTCTTGGGGGGACGTGCCTGTGAATAGATTTTTAGATTTGATTATGGCCACCCCTTTACCTATAGTTCCATGAAACAATGAAGGACACATTTCATATTTAGTGTTAAATACTCTAGATAGAGATAAGCTTCTGTGATCTTCTCTCTGAAGTATCATTCTCAAATGTTTTTAAGGAAATTCTTCTTAGCAGACAATGACCCCCTAATGCCCTGTGGAGCACCATGCTGGAGACGGGAGCTGTCCTCAATCAGGAAAAACTCACAAATGAAAACCAGCGTCTTGGGTCATGCCTAATGGCACAATGAAACAAGTCTCATGGGTTTGTGCTTTCTGTGTAGGAAAGATACATATTTACCAATCTAGAGTCCTGCTGATTTTCCCGGGAAGAGCACAACAGGCTTTTTCACTTTAAATTTTCTCAATCTCTGTGCTTTAAAATGAATGGAGGTGACATCTATTTCTTCCTTGCCCATTTTCTACATAATGTGGCCCTGCTCCTCAATGGCACTTTGTTAGTATTCCCATTCAGAATGCGTGAATTTATGTTTCACAAGTATTCTTTAATGCACAAGCAGCTCCCACCAACAAGTAATTATTTAGCCTCACTACCAGTGGTACCAGTGTTGAGAGGCCTGGTCTATAAGACATGAAAGTCCATTTATGATTGATGTAGAGATTATGAATGTAAAATGTTTAAAATACAATGTAAGAGACTATTTTTATGAACTCATGAAATAGAAATAATTTTTAATAGAAATGATTTTTTTCAGACACAAAGGAAATGAGAACTCAAAATAAATTATTGGAAAATTTAAACTTATTAAATTAAATTTTTATTTTATAACTGTTTCATTGTAAGAAAGAGAAAATAAGTAAATAGAAATAATTATAACTCGGGATAAATTACTGAATGGATTTAAATTACATAAATCAAGTATCCAGGGCAAATAATATAATACATTATGGACATATATATATATGTGGTTGAATAACAATCATGAAAATAAATGTATATATATTGTGTATGGATTTTGATACCTACATTTGTATATATATCACATTGTAAAACATGAAATAATGGAAAATGATGGAAACAAATTTTATAGAGGGAAAAAATGCAACACAAATTTTCAAAAAAGGTGCACAAGCTCCTCAGTGAAGAGAACATTGAGAAAACTGTGAGGTACATTTAAAATATAAAGTTGCAATATTCTAAGTTGTTAAGAGATAAAGCAATGAGCACTTTTATATCATGCAGCTGGAAGTATAAATTGTTACTACTGTTTTAGAAAACAATTTGGCATTATTTCATAAAACTAAATTTCAGCAAACTTTATGAGACCTTTCAGCTTCTCTCTTGGGTATGAACCCAGGTGCAGCAGGAGACATGTGGAGGACCATTCAGGGCAGTATCATGAAAAGCACAGCCATAACCCATCTGCTGTGGGCACAGGAATATAGGATCAGGTAGGATCGCACAGGCAAAGTCAGTGCTTTAATGTGTTAAGCTGTGATATTCGAGCTCATAGGTAAGAGGTGTGCTCATGGATACTTGTTATTATGCTTCAATTATCACATATGTTCCGTACATCCTTTTGTGTATGTCAACTTTACATATTAGTCACTGAAGAGAACATTAAAATTCATTTTTAATAACCTATGTAAAAGAATTTGGGGTCTATGGATATTTGTTTCAAGTTTCAGAGCTGCTTAAAAACAGAAAGCATTTTAGCTTCATTTTCAGGCCAATGTATTTATATTTAAGTGAGAGCCTGATTAAATCCTAAAGATTTACAACTAGATGTCAACTATCCCTTTTTTTCTTTTCGTATTTTATTACAGGGTCTCCAGTGTCTACAGGATAACACTACATAGATCAGACTTGTGATCCACCTGTGTTCAGCCACCCAAGAGAGAAGATTACAGTGAGCATGCCATCACACTCATTCTCAATCAACATCTCAATGTGTCCCAGGAATGGGGCCAGCACCGCATGGCACATGGGGGATGGAACCCGGCCGCTGTGCTTTGCCAAAGCAGGTGCTTTATTCCATTGAGCTATCTGGCTGGCCCCCCTCTGTCCTTTTCGTTTAGCAATGTAGCTTAGCAATATGGCAATTGCAGCAATTCACACGCTGTTGTGATTGAATTGTTCTCCACAGCCTTCTAATTCATATATTAAGATATAATCTATTTATTTATTTATTTATTATTTCATTGAAGTACAAATATCAATGAGACAGTTTTAAGACACCTTAACAGGATGGATTTGAATAACAAGGTAGAAAGTATTAATTATTGAATCTTTGATAAAATTCAGGTATAAAAATATTAAGATACAATTTTCATGTGACACTATTTAAAGCAAAGCCTTCAGGGGTATAATTAAGGTTAAAAGAGACTACAGGCATCAGGCCCTGACCAGGATGATTTTAGTAGCAAGAGGAAAGATATCAGGAATATGAGTACATGGAAAAAATGCCATGTGTGAATGCAGTGGGAAAAAACTTGAGAGTAGTTTATTTGCGAGAACAAAACCATAGATTTTGATGCAATGATACTAATTTCAGACTTATTTCTTCTAAAACTATAAGAAAAAATTATATTTGGTTAAGTCACCAAGTTGTGGGTAATTTGTTAGAGTAGTCAAAAGAAATTGTACAACTATTTAGAGCTATGGTCATCCACTAGGTAAATAATTATTGAATCTGTGATATAATTCAGCTACATAAATACCTGTAAATATAATATCATGTATGCACCTTGTACAATACCAAAACAGTATGAAAACAGTTTGCAATGTATTATGTCATCGACTCTGTATGGTTATGGTGTTTTGAAACTGTCTGATTGACATTTGTATTTCAATAAAATAAAAATAAATGGAAAAAAAAAAAAACTATTTAGAGACATGGGTCCTTGAGTCAATAATACATTTCAACCACTTAGAATAATCCCTGGAACATTATACATGACCAACAATATTTGATGAATACATAGTGTTCATTTACCTCTATAAATGACACAAATCTTGACTACTTTACAGGTAGATCCATTTATTTACATTAATATAGAGCTCTTTCCACATTCTACACATGAGTAAATGCTAATAAGTTTTTTTAGTTGCACACATCCTTGATAATTTTAAAGCTTCGGGTTTATATACAAATTTCTTCTCTGGAATGCTTGGGATCATAAATGTTCCCGAATTTTTTTTTTCTTTCAATTTTTTTTTCATGTTCTGTTTTTTTAATTGAAAAGCTTATTTTGAAGTAAGCATTTTAACAAATAAATTATATTCATTTGCATGATTACATGTAATTTATCACATATTTTATTTAATTTTAAATTTTGTAACAGTTGTATTTCATTGAATATTTTTAATGTTACTTTTTATGTATCTGTGGCAAGTGACCGTGGTGTTCTACGTATGTCCTCCTTCTTCCTCAGTCCTTGGCTCAGACTTTCAGGGTGCTGGAAGGCAATAGCAACACAGAGTATAGTGATGGACTGAGTGGCATAGCAGGTGTGGCGGGATGGAGAGGGAGCGCTGAGACCCAGGTGGGAATGGGCTCCGGTTCTTGCTGTGGATGCCTGTTTGGATGTCTGCACTGTGTACTAAGACCTGAGAAGTTGAGAGAGTGAGGATAAAGATGATTGACTTTGTGAATGGACAGCTTGAGTCTGACCATCATGGAAAGTTCGGGGAGTGTATTCAACTGATAATAGGCAATCAGGATTTGGAGATTCAGGAGAAAGGGCTGGGGTACAGAAAGGTATTTGGCAATCATACCCTTACTGGCATTAAACAAAGCAATGGAGGGCCAGCCAAATAGCTCAGCAGATTAAAGTGCCTGCAAGCAGGTGCAGGGCCACGGGGTTTGATCCCTAGGCCAGCCTTGTCAGCTCCACACCCAGAGTACACTGAGATGGCAATTGAGACTGGGCATGGTGGTGTGTGCCTGTAATCCAGGTTTTGGGGGGCTGTAAGCAGGCCTATCACTACTGAGTCCAATCTAGTAGTGAGACCCTGAACACCCTGTAGACCTTTCCCTAAAATACAAAAGAAAACAAAGCAAAGCACGAAAACAAAATACAAAGCAGTGAGGCTGTGAATGCAAAGGAAGGGAGATTGTAGATGAAATTCACAAACCATGCACTTCCGATTAGGCAGTGTGATAAGCCACAGAGTGAAAAGAAATGAGAAAAGGGAAAAATTTTAGGAGGAGAGAGCAAGCAACCATGTCAAACCCAAAACTGAATGAGGACAAAAGTCCTGAATAGACTTGGCAAGGGACAGATTGTCAGTTATGGTAACAAGAGTAAAAATGTGTGCATATAATATTAGGAATTACTTAATACTGAAAAGAAATATATCAAAGCAAGGGTCAAAATAAGTAGCATCAGTAATAAGTAAGCGCTACAAAGTTCAGGAAAGGGAGAATCTAAAATTAAAATGACCTCCCAGTTTCTGTGTGAGAAGTCACCAGTCCATAAAGATCGGTGGCCTCCTGAGACTGTAACCTCTGCCCTCCCCTCTCCCTCCTCTGGTGTGATCAGTGGTCAGGTTCTGCAGGCTTTCTGTTTGCGGTGCTTCCGGTCCACCTCTCTCCACTGTCTCAGCTGGAGTCCAAATTCAAACTTGCATCACCTGAGTTGCATCGCTTTGTTCTCTGGATTATTCTTCACACTGTGCCTTGGGAAAGTGCTCTGTTTAGGCATAATTTGTATGGTAAATACCGGAAAATGAATCCATTAAGTGTGTAGTTTGGTGTGTTCTTTCAAATTTTGGAGTAGTCACATGCATCTAATGAGACATCCTGCAGCTACAAAACAATTCTAAACACAAAATTTATTTATAGTTAACATAAATCTTGGACATACATAATGAAGGTAATTTTATATAATTTGCTCATGTGCCAACATATTTTATTACATAGAAATTCAGTTTTAGCGAAAATGAGAATAGATGGATTCTCTAATTAATTATATTTTCTTTATGGCTGTTGGTTTTGAAGCTATTTGATTCATGGTAGAACTTACTATCTGGTACTACATGGAGATGCTTCTCTATTACTTCAATTCTTATATAAATATATTTAAATCTAAATAAACATATTTGAAATGTAATTCCTTTTTGCACTGTTCAGGTTGCCAATAGGGGATCATCTGCTCTTCAGCAAATTTGAAGCACAAACACGAATTCTAATGTTATACAAAAGTTCAGCTTTACTTTTAGTCACACATTAGTGGGATCTGTGTGTCATGGAGTGGCTCACTGTGGCACAGTGTTGGGGCTCACAGTGTTTCAGGTTCTGGAGAATTCCAGATTTCTGATTCCTGATTTAGTAGTGTTCAACATGTATTTGTTCACAGGGTAATACTGTTAATTTTTTTTTCCTGAAGTTATATGATATGATTTAAATATGAACAGGGGTGAATAGGGCTTATGAAGGCAACTGGATTACAAAGAGGGGGGGTAACCTCAACAATGGATTAATACAGATGAATTTCTCATCTAAATGAACCATTACAAGTTAGCACCTACCTGGAGACAGAAAGTCATAGATGATGTGTCTTTTCAGAATATATACATGTTCTGTTTTTTTTTTTTTTCCTGTCTCTCTGTTTCCAAGCTGCTTTGAAGGCAGCGGCTTTCTTCTGCCATGCCCTTCTGCCACCATTATTGTCTTGGATCCAGACAACCATGGACTTAAACCTCTGAAACCATGAAGTAAAATAATCAAGTTATTTTTGAAAGATATTAGATCACAGCGACTGAAAGCTAATACATTACATCTGAGTCCAGTGATCACGAGATGTGGAATAGTTTAGGATCTGGATTGTCTTGACCAAATGGCCAGGAAGGCATGGAACACTAATTAAAAAGAATAGTTACATATTTAAAATATAGTTTCTAGAATAAGCAAAAATGAAAAACATACTATGTATAATCAAAAACTTTCCCAGCTGATTTTTGACCATTACTCACTATTTCTTTGAATAGTCGTAAATTACTTTTGTTTGGAACTGAATGGACCTTTGTTACCCTCAGTATTTTGTCTGTAGCTTGGAGACCTCTCTTCATAAAGTCTTCTCAGGCAGCTTCAAAGCAGTGTTTTATCTTTTCTGTAGTAAGAAGCATCCTTCTCCTAAGGGATTCTCTGATTGCCCTTTCAGGTCTTCTGCTCGTTGCTCTAGCTCCTCTTGTAATTTCACATGTCTGGCGCCTAAGCAAAGCAAAAAATGAAGTTTTCAAAATGTGGTTTGGGAGCTCGCATGATTATTTTTTAAAACATTGATTTCCCTGTGACATTCAGCACTCCATCATGTGATTCCAGCCTCGACTCAGTCTTCCACTTACGGCACTAATATTCTCCCTTCGCAATTTTCTTATTCTGGGAGATAAACACTAACGTACTTCTGTTGTCAACTTTATTATGTATATAAACTTTATTTCGGAATATTGCTGTTACCACAAAACTATAAGCTATATTATATATTAAATGCAAAGAGAAGACAAATGCTTCCAATGATATTAAATTCATGCCTTCTCCAAATGATCACGGAATTTTAATCTGTATATAATCTCTTGGTATTTATATGAATGGATGAATTATGTATTACTTATATATTAATAAAACAGATATATAGTTAAAAAATAAGGTGGGTTAAAACAAGTTTGATTCTGTTTGTGTTTGGTGTGGTCACATTTATCTTATTTTAGTTTATATTTTCTTTACAGTTTTGCTGAACTCTGCCAATTGCATTGTACCTTTCTTAACTGATGCCAGCTTTCAGCTTGTTTCATTTTTGGTATGTTGTTCTACTTTGGTTTTGGAGACAGCCCCTTGATGTGCAGTTCAGGCTGACCTGGAACTCAGTATGTACTTCAGTCTGGCCTTGAATCTTCTTGCCTCAACTTCCGGAGTTCTGAGATTACAGGTGTACACCCTCATTCCCATTTGCATTTTCCTCTTGTCTGGTTCCTTTCTAACCAATGTATCCTCCATCTAGTACCAAACTGACATTTTTGAAGCATAATATTATGTTTCTGGGAATACACTCAAATCTTTAAATTGCCACAGTGAACCCATAATCATGGTTCTTGACAGCAACCTTCCCCATTCTTTATCTGCCATTCCTGCTCGGTCATCTTTAACACCTTTCACATGATACTTGCAGATTTTCTGGAATATTTGTGTACTTTTTTAAAAAATGTATTTGATTGTTGCAGGGTCTCAGTACGCAGCTCAGACTCATGATGATAGTCTACTTTTAGCTCCTTCAGCACTGGGATTACAGGCATGCACCACTATGCTCTTCTTTCATAATGCTTCTGCCTTGAAGCCAGCTTATCAAGGATGGAGATCCTTGATCAAATTAAACCTCTTCAATAATTTGTGACTGTTTCGTATTATGTCTCAGTGAACAGGAATCTGACTAATCGAGCACTTTATATGTCTCCTACAATTGTTTTGTCTGATTATGTTAACAAACACTTGAGCCATTTTCTCTTGGCTGATGTGAATTTTGCTGCAGTAATTATGTGAACATAGATATTTCCAACCAGATATTTCTTTTTTATCGGGGATGGTACATGCTTTTCCTTTTGTATCTGTGAAACATAAGTCATAGGACTTCAGCAAGCACCAGACTCAGCAGATGCTCAAATCCATTAGACAAAATAGTATAGCGTTCACATATGACTTATGCACATCTTCTATCTCTTAAATTATATCTAGAATCATTATTTTACTTCATATAGTATAAATAATATTTAAATTAATTTAATTATTTCTATATAACATTGTTTGGTGAATAATGACAAGAGATAAAGCCTATATGTTCAGTAAGGACTCAACTATCACAGATCTAAATAAGAATTTCTTGTGTATGCTTGCAGTACATGCGGTTTACACTCATCTGGGGAGTGCGAACATGTGCATAATATAGCTTGCTTATTTTTTCTCATCCTCTTTCCCATCCTCCTCTAAGTCTCCTTCCCCAATTTCACTCTTGTTGATGTTATTAATTTTATCTCATTTGTGATATAATAATGTTTACATTCATTAGGTTGTTAGGTTCCTGTACCTGGCATATCTATTTTTATTTTTTTTGCTTGATAAAAATGTTGTTTTATTTTATTGATAGCAATGAGATAGTTTCAAATAAAATTAGCAAGACAGATTCAATAATTAGTACATTGCATATTGTTTTTAGTGTTTTTTTTTGTACAACGTGCATACATGATATTCTATTTACAAGTACCATTAGAACAGATGCCTCTAATCAATGAATTAAGAGAATGTAGCTGTATACTCATCTTTTTTTAAAAGCTGAATTATGGTACAGTTTCAATAATTAATATTTTTTACATCGTTATCTTCCTAGTGGTTATCCATAGTACAAGAAGCAGAAAGGATATCCTGTCCAAACACCACTTGTGCAAATCCCTCCATATCTTCTTTCTACTTCCCTTTCTCTCTCTTTTCTCCCCTTCCATTTTTTAGAGCACTATCTTCTTTTCCTTTTTGAATCCTTTATTATGATTTTCATTTGCATTTTGCTTTACTCAAATGAGAAATGTTAAAGCAGATTTAAGTTTATTTCATTCAACTGTATATTTTTCAGGTTATCCATTTTCCTAAAAATACCTTAAGTTTCTTCTTGTTATAGTGCAATAGTATTTCATTATGCATAGATATTACATTTTCTTTATTAAATCATCTTCTGATGGGTAGATGTTGGCTGCTTCTAGGTTACAACAAATATGAATGATGAAGCTATAAACATTGGTATGCATGTATCAGTAAGTTTTGATTCATGGTTCTGGATCTGTAGATGTGGGGGCTGAGAGTAGAGGGATTGCTGTATCATACAATAGTTTTTTATAATTTATTGAGGAAAATCCATAGTCTTCTCCATAGTGGATGCACTCACTTACATTCATACCCACTATACAGGATTTTCTTTCCACTCTTGCCCTACCTGGCCATCTATAGCTGCCCTTCTGATAATACCCTTCCCAACAGGCATTAAATATCTCATGGATAACTAAAAAGCAAAACTGTGGCAATTTAAAAATGTAACATCAATTTCTTAAAAGATGTGCTTAATAACGATAAACTTATTTAGATGAAAACTCTGTTAATTAAATTTTTTCACTTAAATATATTAAAATATTGCAATGTATCTGAAATCAGTGATTAAATGTGAACTAAAAGTTATTTATAAAAGAGGTAAAATAATAGAAATAGGCATACCTAATTCTATCATGTTCAAACTTCTTCCTATCCATACATTTTCACATTTCTCAGCAAAGAATTAGTGGTCTTTTTAAGGATAGCTATTGGAATGGGATGTTCTTCTTAAAAACTTTTTGACCCAGGAAAAAAACATTACTATCAGAGTCATATCTTATGACTTCCTTCCTCATTTTCTTTATTTTAAGGAAGGGTCTACAGGATGTTCAGGGTCTCACTACTAGATCAGGCTCCTAATGATCCACCTGTTAACAGCCTCCCAAGAGCTGGGATTACACACTCATGCCACCATGCCCAGTCTCAATTACTGTCTCAGCATGCCCTGTGGGGGGCTGGCATGACAGGCCCAGGGATCAAACCCCTAGCCCCTACTCCTGCATGAAGTTGATTTAATCCGCTGAGCTATTTGGCCAGTCCTACTTCCTCATTCTTGATAAGCCCAAAATTTATCTACAGCTTCTTGTAGATGTGGTCCTTTGTGTCTTTCATGTCCCCGTTGGACAGAAGACTTTAACAAGGGTCTCTGCACTTACTTCACGGCCTTTGTCTGACTTAGGAAAACCACACATACTTTAATGAATTCAAGCAGTGTGGATAGATTCCAATACAACCACCTCAAGGCTGCCTTCCAATTTGTCTTTGCTTTCTCAAATGCTGGAAAGGAGCAGCTTTCTTTCTTTCTACCTCCAGAAAAAAAAGTATTTCCCTGAATGAAGGCTCTTCACAAAGTAAAATGCAGTGAAGGAAGAAATCTCGCTGGGATTTAGCTGTGAGAAGATACATTACGTCAACAAAAATCTTCAGAAAAATATTTCTAGAATTACTTTCCCCATTCTTAAATGATTTACAGCTTCAATATGTGTGGAAAATCTATGAATATAGAAGGTGGGTTTCAATAGTCTCATTTCTAGGACAAATATCTGATACTCAAAATAAAGGAGAAAAGGTTTATTTCTTTCACAGTTATTGGAGGTTTCAGTCTATACTCAGCTGGCACCAAGGCAGAAGGCACAGGGCAGAGGGCATCCATTGACGGTTGACAGCAAAGGGTAGAGTGCATAAGGGAGGGGTAGTGGCAGTGATGTGACAGAGAGGTAACTAAAGAAAATAGGGCAGGGAATTGACTGTTTGGGGTTCAATGAATTTCAGATCCATTAATTTGCTTCTGTATTCCCAACTCTAGGAGAAAAATATCATGGTTAATGCCCTTTATGAAACAAAGTCTCTGGAAGAGTTTGAGGACCTGAGTAAAGTCTAACTTTTTAATCCTCTTCAATCCCTCAAAAGTAAAACTATATTCCTATTGCTAATAAGCAGATGTTCTACTATTCAAGTGCTTTATAAAGGTGAAAGGGAGGTGCAATAAGTTTCATCATTATCAAAGAATATCAAGGAATTAAAAGCATCTTGATCTCCATGGTTCTGAGTACAGTGGTTTACACTTTTCAAGTGAGAAACTTTTGCATTGAAGACCAAAAGGAAGAGTCGTAGTGCATTCTTTAAAGTTGATGGTATAACACTCTGGAGAGATGGCAGCTCATCACTGACTTCTGGGCAGTTCCTTTGCTTTTTAATTCGATGAACTATCCAAAGTCTAGCTTGAGTCTCTAACAAGGCAAAAGAGCCTAGGGATGTGGAAGCCTCCTACAGGAAATCTACATGCCTCCCATGAAATGAGTTGGCTTGCTCTAAACTATATACTTTATAGTTGAAAACTTTAGCATCCTGTGGTTCCTGAACAAACATCCCAGGAAGCCAGAATGATGGTTCCATTTTATGGATCTTTTAACTTTGGAGGGGAGTTGAGAATAGCATTATAAATTGTGGTAGGGAGAAATTTCTAGCCAAAAAGATTCCATATATTGTTGTTTCATATAGAACAAATGTGCCTTCTTTTCATTATTATTGTTAGAGTTTCTGGCAAAATTAGTTTTCTTCTACAGTTATATTTCATTATCAAAATAATCTATTTTTGCAGTGGACATATGTCACATGCTATTTTAATTTATTACTACGCTCTTTCATATTTCCTGTATCAGCCTCCAAGTGAATGTGGACATCCATGCTTCTGGGCACCTTCTGCAGCAGTCATGCTCGGTCTCAGGAAAACTAAAGGGATAGGAATATCTGAATTTAATATTTCAGTAGTCTTACCTATGGCTCTGATTTAGTGTAAATATAAGAACCTCCCAATGGATTGCCTTACCTTCAATCTTTTTAATTTGTCCCATGAACACTATCAAATTGATGCCACTAGAAGTGCCATAGTCATTGCATGATTCACCTAATAAAAATTTTAGGAGGCCTCCAGTGCCATCTCCACATTTTATTCTTGCTGTTATAAACACTGATGGTTTTATAATCTTCTCATTATACAGACAGCCAAACTAGTCTATCAAAATGTTTTGAGGTTTTCTTTGGCTTGTATAATTTTTCTTTTCTATCCTCTTCCAATCATCTAAAATATATTTCTTCCTTTTACAAAAAAGAATTCCAGTTTAGAATTTACCTCTTTTGTGAAATCTTCCTTTATTTTCAAAATACATATTCATGGTTTGACATTTATGTACTATAATAAAATCTATTAAGTAACAGCTCTATTAGGTAACAGCTCTCATTGTTTTTTGTTCTGTTGTTTTGCTCTAATTTATTTTAAAGAGTATAATGAATGATAAGACATTAGAAATTTATAAGACCAGGTGAAAGGCATTCAACCACGGGTTTTGCATTACACATTGCTTGCTGTCCTTTTTTTTTTTTTTTTTTTTGTCTTTTTCGAGACAGGGTCTCACTGTGCAGTTCAGGCTGGCCTTAAGCTCACTTCGTAGCTCAGGCTGGTCTCGAACTCACAACAATCCTCCTGCCTCAGCCTCCCTAGTGCTGGGATTACAGGCATGCGCCACCACGCCCGGCTCTTGCTTGCTGTCCTTGATGTAGTTGTTAAGATCACAGAATTAGCATACAGGATTAGAAAAGAAAAAAAATGATGGAAATTTTGAGCACAATCATCCCAGCCATCCTGTATATATACTTGCATGTTTATACTCACAAGTGAAATAATGCAGACCCACATGTGTAAACATCATATTGTCTCCCAAGTGTAAGAACTGAAAGAATAAATAAAATCTGCAAGGAAAGGAGATATAGTAAAATGGAAAGAAACTGAACATAAGGCTTACACAACAAAGATGAGAGAAAGGAGAAAAGGCAGGGAAAAAGGAAGGAGGGGAAAACATGATTTCGTTGTCAACACCTGTGAATACACATGGCAGGGCACAAATTAATACAGTTCCTGCTATAGAGAGGAGCCGCTAGCCACTTATTATTAGGTAAGATTTTGATGTGGAAGCTTATATTTATTTAATTTTAATGTATTCCATTTGTTTGATCTAATATTAGCACTCTCTGCCTTTCTCAGAACTAGTAACTAATCCAGGGTATTTTTTTTCATCTACCAAATGTAGATCATTTCAGATATCGTCTCTATGATCTGGACAGGAATTTATGTTTTTAGGAATTTTTATTTTTAATAGAAACCAATTCTGTGAATGTGTACCTGATCAGCTGACGTAAATCCAGTTAAGTAGTTCTAACTCACAAATAAGATCAGTTTAGCTCTATTTGATTTAATTATCAGTGGACTTTTTTCCTGACTTTTTGTAGCCCAAAGATGTTGATTTGGAAGTGGGCATCTTAAAACATAAAATTGAATCTCTGCCACTGCCTTTACATTAATCCTAGAATAATAGTGGTGAACCAATGGAACAGATGTTATTTGTTTTTCTTTTAAGTAAAATATGCTAATGAATGAGTTATTTTTACTACACTTAAACCTCAGTATTCAGGTTTAATAGCAGTGTTGGTACTTCAAAATGTTGGCTGTGGGTTATAGATTGGTCATGTGTCTCTAAAAGGATCATCACTATACTAGAAAATGACTTGTGCCAGTACTACTTTATATTCACTTGTTATAATTTGCTTAGGAGTCTCTACTGTCTACTTCATATGATTCTCAGATGCTGAGATTACAGAGAAATATCAGAATATTGTTTAAATTTAATGAAAGTTGTTGATCTCAATTGTTGTGGTAGCAATGCTTAGCTGTTTAAAATGCCATGTGTATGGAGGATAGATAAGATGCTTTTCAAGATGCTTATCTAACTGAACATTGAGTGATCCAAAATATCATTCTAACAAACCCGAGTGTATAAAATGCTGAGGAGAGATCAGATTTTTTCCACATTTTTAGTTGCTTTAAAGTATTTTAATAATTTCTACACACAAAATAAGAACTATAGTAGCAGGTTCATCATAATGCTGAAATAAGTAATGCATACATGACACTTAGTCAAGGACTTAAGACATAATTTCAAGTTGTTCTTTGCAATGTAATTAAAATTTTTTTGTTTCATTTCACTATAAGTACCATGCACTAACCAGTTTCACCACTGGAGTTCCATTTTTCTTTATTTTAGTGCTTGTTGAGCCCAGAACTGTGAGAATGCTAAGGAAATGTTTCACTACTGAGCCATGTCCTCAGCTCTATGATAATATTATATGAAATATTTTGCAAGTTTTACAACCACGCTTTGGATGTGGGTTGCCCGAGGAGTTCATGTATCAGTAGCTTAGACATTAAGGTAGTGGTGTTGGGAGATGGTATAGAAAATTAAGAAAGAGTCTAGTGGGAAATTATTGGGACCCTAGAGCTATTATCCTAGGAGGGAATACATCAAGATTTCCTGGGACTCTAGATAGTGCTTCCAAGAGAGTTGTTATAAGAGAGCAAGACTGGCTGTGCCTCATCTCTTTGACTTCATATTTTGCCTTGGCATCTTTCCCTCTCATTTGTTCTTTTGCCATGTTGCCACCAGCTATGAAGTCATGGAGCCAAGAGGTTCCCCACTAGAATCAATGACATACTGTCTGGACTTTCAGCTTCCAGAACTGTGAGATGCATCAGCTTCTTCTAACTATACATTGAGCAACCTCAGATATTTTGCTGTAGGAATGGAAAAAATTTATATGTTTACTGAGATGCAGAGGAATAGGGAAAGAAAGAGATGTTGCTGATTATATAATTTTTAGAGGCCTAACCTTATTCCACTTACATTTAATGTAACCCCAAGATTAAAATTTGCTCTCTGAATGGATTCTTGCCTTCCTGAATCTAACTCAGGTTTCTTCTGATACATTATCATGAATTAAACACTGCCTATCATGGACTCTCAGAATTCTAACTATTGTTGAGCAGATATTTAGTTAGATTGATTGATACTATATTCTCTAGGATTTAATATCTTAAAAAACCAAGGTGATTTTATTGCTTAGTATTTCCTACATTGAAGTAATTCTTAGTACAGTTTATTTTATGCATAGCTGAGTTCACAAATACAGATGAACTCAGAAGGCATGCAGGAATTGAACAACCACTTACTCAATATCAGCAGACCTATATGCAGTGCCAACAGCAGCACTGACTATCCCTGTTATCTAAAATCAGCTTCTGAGTCTTAATATTTTAACACCAGCATTTGTGCAGAATCAGTGATTTTAAATATTCTAATTCCCCAGAGAATTTTTTGTTTTAGACTTCATCCCATTTAACTTAGCTTCTCTGTGAATGGGGCCTAGGTTGTTATGTATATATTGTAAGCTTTCCTGGTCTTTCTAATGAATATATAGTTTTGAGAAGAAGTGCATCAGATTAATGAATTTTCTTCCAAGACTGAATTATGTTTATTGTACTTCTGAAAATGCAGACTATTCTAATTTATCTGTATGCATGGAATAATTTTTTTTGCACATAACAGGAACTAAATATATGTTTGCTGTTTCTGATAAAGTGGAGAGTTCTACTGAAGTTCATGAATATTCAATACAGAAGATGAAGCTGGTGACTGCAATGATGTGCTCATCTCTCATTTTATAGTAGGTTTCAAGAAAAAAAAACAAGCAGATTTTATAAAGTAGCTGAAAATAAATTCTCTAACAGAGGCATGGAATTGGAGATATCTGTGACTGAAGACAAATAAATATTTTCATATAAGATTAGCAATCACATATTGAGTTCTTCATATATACAATGAATTTAAAGAGTTTCTTATGTATGAAGAAGTAATTGAACGCTAATAAAACCATATTGTATGGGGTATACTATCCACAGAGAACAGATGAAATAACTGAGGTATGAAAACTTTTAACAATCTAGGGAGTAGTGGCGGTACATTTGAACTTAAACATTCTTCCCAAACAAGAGTATTCACTATTATTCTGGAGCAGTGAAATTTTGTGAAGTACTTCAACTTTGATAGAACAAAGTGATTGTCTACATACAGTAAACATAACTATATGCCTTCTGAAAAAGATAACACTTAAACTTAAATAATTTACTTTGTTGTTTAAAATTTAGACTTCTGATATGCCATATGTTGGAACTAGTAGGGTGTTATTTGTTACTTACCACTGTACAGCAAATTGCTTCAAACTATACAGTATAGTTAGGGAACTGTGCCTTTAGGTTGGGAATACTGGCTGAGTTTACCTGAGTTCCCTGCTTTAGGACTTCTAGTAGGGACTGAGATGTAGTTTCCAATGAAGACAGAACTTTAGAAGGATTATCTTTCAAACATCACATGGTTGTAGGAAGGAAGTGTTTGTTTACACACAGTTTCTTGTCAAGTGAATCTCTATGTTAAGGCACACGAGGATGGAGTCAAGAAGCCCAGAAAGACAAATGTCAGGCTTCATGACCTGGTTATCTCATTTAGTCTATTCTGTCCATTAGAAACTCATGTTTTCTACACCAAGGAGAGGGGATTATACAAGTCTCTGGATACAAGGAAGGGGGAATCACTTGGAATTATTACAAAGGTCTTCTTGTGACAGGAGAAATGCCCAGGGGAAGCTAGCCACAATCATGGACTATGTTTTTCTGGGGTTTGCATGGCCATGGTATATTTGTTGACTTGGTTATAGTTATGGCTTCAAATGTATTTGTAGCGCCCAAGAATTTTGACAAGTTATGTGAACATGTTTCACCTTTATAAATCATATGGTCTTGTATGCATTCAGGTAGTGATGCATTCTGAGACAAAACTCCCACAGCATAGGTGATATGCTAATTATTCTTTTACCAATATCCTCTTCTGGAAATTAATAACAATTGCTGAGGAGTTTAGAATATAATCAGAACTTTTCATTCAATTGAACTTGCAATCAGACTACCAGAAAGATATAATCTCAAATAAAATATTCTTAAATAATTATATTGGTTTTAAAACCCTCAGTCTCATTATTGTTTATTTATCTTCTACTTATATATGGAGAAGGGAATATAAATCAGTTTCCTAATAAACTTATCTAGTTAAGCATACTTGATATGTTTCTTCAATACCACAACCAACAATGTTATAGTCTATCATATTTTATTGGCCCCTATGATTCCTCCTGTGATCTTTCTTCTCTTAATACCACATGAAGGAACTGCACTGGATGAAGGAAATTCATTGATTTAGAACATGTATGTCTCATTTATGTAAATATATGTACACTCAGAATTAAGATTGTTCTGAGAAAGGCCGTCACACTTTTTTCACATTCAAACCAAAATTTTTGTCAGCATTCAGATTGTTTTCTGATATAATATAGGATAACGATATTACAGACCATCTTCAACCTCACAAAAGAGCAATATCAAAGTTCATGCCATTCTTTTTGAAAATAATTTTCATTAGGTGAAATAGCCTAATAGTATAAAATAGTATAAAATAGCCTAATAGTATAAAATAGCCACATGTTTATAATAATTTAACAAGTAATACTAGATCCTAATCATTCACACGTTTGGGGACATATTTACAAAAGGAACAGGCTGGTGTGAGCTGTTAAAATCATGCAAAACACTTCATAACATTTATTTAAAGCTTATAAAGTAAACATAGCAGGGTATTCACAAAAAATATAAGAAAATGAAATGCAGAACTAGGACTTCAGGTCTAATATTACCATCAAGCCCACAAAGCTTCAATTCTGATTAGCACCTGTGATTGTGGTTTTACATACTTCACACATTCCATGTTTGAATCCTAGTTAATTACATGAAGATTATGCTCAAAATATGACATTACATAATATTAAAATGATAGTTGGTATTTTCTATTGATATTTAATTTTATAAAATTTAATATGACTACAAGATAAACCCTGAGGGGACTATCATTAAAAGTTCAGACAGCCCCATCATGGGGCCATAATATTAAGCTGAGCTGTAAATGGCTATGGTCGACAATTTCTTTGAATAACTCTCTATTGTTGTAGAATGCTGGACTGTGTTGGATTGTGTTGTCGAGTTCAAGCACCTAAGTTAGTTGAATGACAATGGAGTGCCCATCTCTGACAGGTGTAGACAAAGGAAGGGGTATAGAAAGAAAAAATCATGATGTGTGTGTATAGACAGTACAGTTGGGATAATAACGCTGTGCTTCTACATTATCCTGTGAGAGGCAAGATTTGCACTGATGGTGTTTGGACAGGATATTATGTCGGCTTCTAGTACTATGGTCATCCACTAGGAAAATAATTATTGAATTTTTGATATAATTCAGGTATAAAAAATAAAATAAGTAGACAGCTACACTCTTAATTTACTGATAAGAGACATCTGCTATAATAATGTCTGTAAGTATAATATCATGTATGCGCCTTGTACGATACCAAAACAGTATGAAAACAGTTTGCAATGTATTAATTTATCGAATCTGTCTTGTTAAGGTGTCTTAAAACTGTCTGATTGATATTTGTACTTCAATAAAATAAAAAAAAAATAAGAAAAAGAAAAGCAAAAAAAAAAAAAAACAAAACAAAACAAAACAAAAG
>PVKA01012389.1:0-57958 GCA_004027165.1 Ctenomys sociabilis
CATAGTGAGACCCTGTCTCAAAAAGACAAAAAAAAAAAAAAAAAAAAAAGATTGTCCTAGGACTCACAATCTTCCTGCCTCCACCTCCTGAGAGCTAGGATGATAAACATGCATTACCATGACCAGCTCTTCAGGACAAGCTTCGAGTGTGACCTGTCTCTGTATTCCCCATATTATCTCATCTGGTGTCAGATAGACACCATGGTAAATGGACACAACAGGCCCTTAAAAACTATCTGTTGAGTCCCTGCTTACTAAGGCCACGCTATTCTATTTCCCAGGCTCCTCCTTGTTTCAAACCTCTTGCTACAGTTCACCCAGCCTCACCTCAGCTAAATACTCACTGCTTACCTTACGGACACAGAACAGAGGATAAACTCCAGCTTGGAGTAGAAGACCCTTCACAAGGCCAGTGCAGCCATCACTGCGTTCCCAGCTCTGGCCACTTCCCTGACAAACCCTACGAGCATCACTTATTGCCAGAGCGTGAGTGTGGCTTGCCTCAGTCCCCCGCGTGAAGTGCTGAGGCAGTGGCAACCTGATGGACGGCAATTAGAGGGTGGGGAATCCACCCCAGCAGCTGGCTCTGCATCTTAGCAGTGGGTTCAGTCCTGTGTGTCTGCTTAGTTCCATGGAGGTGGGTTGTTATAAGCAAGGTCACCCTGGGTGTCTATTCCTGCTACTGCAGCTAGTTTCTTTCCTACTTTTCCGATGAAGTGTGATACCACCAGACAAGATGCTCACCACAATGCTCCAGAGTCCCTCCAGCCATTAGAATTGGGAGCCAAATAAATCTCTATGAATTACCATGGTCTAGGTGTGCTGTTTGTTAGAGCAACACAAAGCGGACTGGACTAAGACACCATATGATTCTCTTGTCTGGAAATAGCCTCCCCTCCAACTGTGAGCTCCTCTATGTTCTTCAGCATGCATCTCACACATCATCTCCTAGGGGCACGTGACACACTGCCCGAAGTCTCAGCTTCACAGGAGGCTGAGGCAGGAGGATCATTTGGCCTAGAATTCAGTGTTAGCCTGAGCCATAGAGCAAGACAGTCAGAAAACAAAACAGATAGCTCAGTCATGAAAAAGTGCTTGCCAGGCAAGCAAAAGGTCCTGAGTTTGATCCCTGATCAAAAAAAAAAAAAAAGAAAGAGTTAGAAACAGAACAGAGCTGAGCATGATGGCACAGGCCTATAGTACCAGTGCTAGAGAAGCTGAGGCAAGAGGATCCTGAGTTCAAGGCCGTCGGGATTCCAAAGTGGTTTGAAGTCCAGCTCTGAACAAGTGAAACCCTTTCTCAAAATAAAAGCACCAAAAAGCAAAATAAAGCTGAGGACAGTGGGAGAGCACTTGCCTAGAAGCACGAGGCCCTGGGATTGAGCTTCAGCACCACAACACCGAGCATCACATCCCCAGGGGCTGGGGACACAGTGCCTAGGCTGAGTGCCTATGAACCAGGCTTACGGACCTGGCTTTGATCCCTAGTACTAAATAAATAAATAAATAAATAGGAGGCCGGGGAGATGGCTCAATAGAACAAGTGCTTGCCTGGCAATCACAAGGGCCTAGATTCAATACCCAGTTCTGCCAAAAAACTATAAATAAATAAATAGCCTCCAATTCTGAGCCCTTTGCTTATAACTGTATTTTAGATCCCACCATCTTTTTTGGATCTGCATTATGATACCCGTTGCACTTTGTGAGCATTAGTTTTGTTTGTTTTGTTTTTTGTCATCTTTGAGACAGGGTTTCCCTATACAACTCATGCTGGCCTTGAGCTCACTTTGTAGCCCAGGCTGGTCTCAGACTCACAAGTACTGGGATCACAGCTGTACGCCACCACACCTGGCAGTAGCAATTTTTTTGTTTTCAATTTTGGGCTGTTTTTGCTTTGTTTTGTACCAGGATCAAACTCAGGACCTTATGCTTGCAGGGCAGGTGCTTATGCCACTTATCTCCCTGGCCTGTGTTTTGTTTTGTTTCTATCTGTACTTCTGAACAACTGTGCTAGATCCTGCCAGTGTCTAGCAAGATGCAGTGTTCAAGTGAGTTGTTGAACAATGCAGTAGATGAAATCATCAGTAATAAGAATCACTGACACCCTTGGGAATTTTTTTCTTTTTCTTTTTCTTTTCTTTTTTTCTTTTTTTTTGGTGGAACCAGGAACTGAACTCAGGCCCTTGCACTTGCCAGGGAAGCGCTTATTCCACTGAGCCGTCTCCCTGGCCCCTCCCCTTGGGAATTTCATAAAGAACATTCCTTGTGACAGAATATCGGAAGCCTTTTTCCAGTACTCAGGATCACCATGAGCTCGAGGCTAGGCTGAGCTACACAACATGACCCTGTCTCAAAAAAGCAAAAAATAAAAGCCAAACAAAAAATATTGGCTTTTAATAGGGACTTGCCAGAGAAACCCCTCTGAAATGCCAGCGTTTCTCCTCATCTACCTGATCTTTCCTCTTCTGGGCCTCATGAGTCCTGTATCATTGTGTTTACCTCTTTCACCACTCAGAAGCTCAAAGCGCCCCTGAAGGAACCAGATGGAACCGCTTGACCTGTGTTTCTGGGGCTGACCTTCTTCCCGCTTTCCCTTCAATCCAATTCCTCACTCACTCAGTCTACATGTTGGTAACGCAGGGTTGTGGAAGTCATGCCAAGCTCTTTGTGGAATGAATATAGAACTACAGAATGAAGGACAGCATCAATGAATCCATCAGTCGGTATCTTTCAGCTCTCCTCATTTGATTTATTTTTCAGACTTTACCCTTCTGCCCACCTCAATCAGGACGTAGGTGAGACAAAAGAGGCATCTAGAGTACAAAAGTAAAGGAAACGTGGGGCTTGGTGGCACACGCCTATAATCCCAGCACTTGGGAGGCTGAGGCAGAAGGACTGCTGCAAACATGAGGCCAGCCTGGACTTATAGTTAGTTCAGGGGCAACCTGAAGTGCCAACAGTGTGCATGTTTCAGAATGAGCCACCTAGCCATAGCCTAGCGTGGGGGCACAAGCCTATAAACCCAGTACTCAAGAGGCTGAGGCAAGAGGATTGCCGTGAGACTGAGGCTACCCTGAGCTATATAGCAAGACTCTGTCTAAAACAAACCAGAATGAGCTACCTAATCAGGCATGGTGGTGCACATCTGTAATCCCAGCATTCTAGAAAGTTGAGGTGGAAGGACCACAAGCTTGAGCCTCATCTATGCAACTGTCTTCAAATTAAAAAGAGCTAGGGAATGGGGGGCATCCATCTAACATCAGCTGACCCTGAAAGAGTACTTCCTCAAATACTGTACCTTCAGCCAGGCTTGGTGGCTCATACCTATAACCCCAGCCTTCCAGCACTCTGGAGGCTGAGGTAAGAGAATCCCTGCAAGTTCAAAGCCACTCCAGGCTGCACAGTGAGTTCAAGGCCAGCCTGGACCACAGAGTGAGACCCTGTCTCAAATTAAAAAATTGCATCTTGCTGGGCGTGGTGGCGCATGCCTGTAATCCCAGCACTTGGGAGGCTGAGGCAGGAGGATTGTTGTGAGTTTGAGACCAGCCTGAGCTACAAAGTGAGCTTAAGGCCAGCCTGAACTGCATAGTGAGACCCTGTCTCAAAAAGACAAAAATAAATAAATAAATAATTGCATCATCATCATCACCTGGCTTGCCTCAAGCCTCACAACCTTACCTCAGCCTCACAACCTTACGGCTCACTGTGCATGCCCTCAGTACCTGTGCCCATTGGGTGGGGCTGTCTTTGGGTTCTTGATGCTGAATGCAGGGCATAGGAGCCTCTTGGGGCCCAACAAGACACCAGATCTTGGGACCATTGCATTGCCTGATACCTCTGATAACTCCTGGGCACAGGAGCATCACACACACCAGGTCTTCCCCATACTATCCTCAGTTGATTTTGACCATGCATCAAAGGCCCTTAAAGGGCACAGAAAGAGCATGAGGAGCCAGAACTAGAGAGGAAATGGGTCAAGAGATGGGGGAAGAGATAACAGGTTAGAAACGTGGAGGCACTGGGGAAATAGGCATCAGAGATGAAGTCAGAGAAGCAAGTCAGAGACTGTAGCCATGGAGACCAAGGGACCAGAGAGGATGAACATGGGAGTGGGGTTAGGACGAAGACGCAGGGCTTGAGGACCTGGGGGATTTGAAACCCGAGCAAGACATCCAAGAGAGAAAATTAGGAAAAGAAAAAGCTTGGTCCAGACAGAACTTGGAGAAGAAAATGCCACTGGTCAAAGAGCTAGGGGAGTTGGAACCAGGCTATGAGGGCAGGGGATGTCAAGACTGCCAGGGAAGCTCAGCTCACCAGAAACACATCTGGCTGGCCTGGGCTTTCATTTTGTTTCTCACTGGGTCTTGGCTTAAAGAGAGAATGTGTCACCAGCCACCCTTTGTCTTTCTGCTTTCCACCTCTCTGTGCCAGGAATAACCGAGACAGGGAGATGGGCTACCACCGCTACTCTGGTACCCAAGATCCACCTCTCCACCCTTGGGCTCAGGTGAGCTCACCTGCTCTGGGATTCACCTGGGGTCAGGATCCAGCAGCCGAGTGTGTGTGCCCTCCGGGAGCACACCCCTGCCTGCACCCTTCCCTAGCTGGGAAAGTGGGTGGAGGTGGGGAGAGTTACTGCAGTGGGGTAGAGGCTGTCTGTGGCCTCCGTTTCAAGGCAGGGTTGGCATTGGAGCCACAGGAGAGGGTAGCGTCAGCAGGAGGAGGTTGAACTAAGCTTGTGGGGAGAGCTGAGAAGAAAGCAATATCTCCACCAAAGTCGTGAGGTCCTCCGCCTAGAAGCCTCACTGTGGAGAGGAATCCACATTAAGGGCTAAGCCTTGCACCCCCCCAGGACCAGAGGAAGCCTCCATTCAACTTTCTTCCCCGGGGCACCGGGGTTTCCCTTTGCTGCCCCACACCAGCAGGGATGGGGCCCTTTGGGGGTGGAGAAAAGGGAAGGAGGTGCCTGGGGATAAAAGGGTGGGACTAAGAACAGGAAATGAGATGGGAACCACCAGCACCCTCCCTCTGCTGAAGGCACCACACAGAGAAGGGGACAAAGAGGAAATGACAGATTGGGGTGGGGTGGACGGGGAGAAGAATCGTGACCTTCCTCTGTAAAAAGCTTAAAATGCCAAAAACAAGCAGGGCTGAGCAGCCAGAGTACATGGGGTTCCATGTCAAATCAAATTAAGAAACAGTTTTTGAGTGACTAGTCTGTGCCAAACACCATGGGGAAACCCTAATGGTCTCCAGTCCTGCTGACTTCCAAGCCTTGTCCAAGGTAGGGGAGGGAGCCAGGTGACCACATCTGGGTGGAGTACTCGCCCACCCTCGGCTACTCCTTCCAGCTTGCCTGAAGCCATTGCTTTCATCTCCTAGTGCCTCTCCCCTAGACACTCTCCCTGCACCTGTCTCTCCTTCCTATGAAAAGTCAGAGAATCACAGAAACTAAAGAAAGACGCCATTGCTGTCCTATACCTTGCTGTGGCCCAACGAGGCAGCAGAGAGCCAGGCCCTTGTCCCTGGGTGCATCTCCAGCTAGGACGCTTCTCCTTCCCCAAGTACCACCTTCAGACTCTCATGATTGGGGCTGGAGGCTTCTCCTGTCATCTTTTATGCAGACCCAGCACCATCCACTGTCCCTTCAGGCTCTTCTCTCCTGTCACTTTAGCCCCACCATCCTGTCCCTCATCACTCTGCCCTCCCCTCAGTCTCACCCACTTCTCCTGAGGTCCAAAACTCCTCACCGGCTCCAACACCGCTCTTCTGGGGTTTGCCCTGCCATTGCTTCCACCACCCCATCATCAGAAAGTCACTGGAGTGGGGGACATTCACTGTCTTCAGTCACATTTCCTGTTGGGCCTGCGCATGGCTCTCTTGGGTGGTAACTCTGGGCTACTGCCCCTTCCCCAGGATCCCCTAGAAACTGCTTCTGTTCCTCAAACCAGATGGAGCTGTAGAAGCTCGGCGGCTGCCCACCCCCCACCTGCCCCGAGGTGGCCTCCTTACCCTCCTGGCCTGAGTGCTGCAGGTGCTCCTGCAGGTCACACCCAAACACTCGCTCTTTTGAGCTGCCCTTCTTCTTTCCTTTCTGCCGAGACTTCATGGCCAGAGCCCCGGGGCCCAGGTCCAACCACCTGTCTCCCACACCTTTGCCCTACCGGTCCCCCATGGTGTCCCCACAGGCCACTGGGCTTGGCCTGGACCCAGGGGGCAGGGCTCTGAGATGCGGGTGGAGGTTGGCCTGGGCAACAGGCAGCTCCTGCCTCTGGGGCCCCAGCCACACGGAAGTGGCTGTGGAAGAGGAAGCTGCTGGGACCCTAGCACAAAACTTGTCTCGTGGCCCAGCTAGGCACTGCCTTCTGGGCCGCGCAGCTCTAGGGGAGCAGGAAGCTGTGCAGCTCCTCAAACCCGCTTCCTGTTAGAGCATCTTGTAACCACAGGCCCTGGGGGGAGGTAGCTGACACATCCTCAACCACTGCTGGGCCTCGGCCATTGGTCAAGGGGAGGTGATGTCTGAGCCCCTGGGGAAAGAGCAGGTGAATGACATCTCTAGAGACCACTATTTTACAAGGAGACCTGGGGTTTGCATGGAAGTAGGGCACAGGGTTGTGTGAACGTCTGCCAGGAGGGAGAATGCTGGGGCTCTGCCCCCAGTGTGCCTGTCACCTCAGCCAAGCCACAATACTTCAGGGAGCCTCAGTTTCCACACACAAGCAAATGAAGAATGCAGACCAAATGATCTTTAAACACTCCCAGCTCTGACAATCTGGAACTCACGAGTTTCAATTTCTTTATCTGTAAAAAGGATACACCGTTGTCTACTTCACATAGCTGTTGTAAGTCATCAGTACAATAAAAGACTTAAAACATTTGGCATGGCAGGGCCTTGGTTCTTGGCCTGTGGAGGACAATTCTTTGTTCTTTCCCTCCCAACTGCAGGCACCCTGGCCTTGGCTCTGCTTGGGACCAATATGGAACACGATGCTTTGAGATTCTGCAGCAAAGGGCAAGACAGGAACCAGACAACAGTTTTTATCTGTTTATTTAAAAACAGAATATCATTTTATATACAAATATGCACATATTTACACACAATGTACATAGTAGGATCTCAGATCTTTGGATCTCCCATTCCAAATCCCAAGCTGGCCAGAGAACAGGGGATGAGAGCCCCTCCTTTAGTCCAGAAAGCCAGATTTCAGGCCATGCAGGGCTTAGACACCAAATCTCAGTATTCTGAATAAGACTGTTTTTCTTGGGGGGAATAAAAATAAACATCCTACCCCTGCCTCAATCCAAAGAAACTGCCAGAAAAGCCCTGACTTAAGGGCCCAGAACCCTCTGAAGGTGACACCCCCAGGATATCCTTCCTCTAGTCTGAACCCCAGCTCCTTGCTGCGTAACCAGTGCACACTCTTCCCTGCACCACCAAGTCCCAGCAACTCTTGTAGGGACTGCAAACAGCGTGGACACAACAGAGGGAGAGACAGATAGACAGACAGACATAGAGGCAAGACTAGGGGAAGAGCTGAGGGGCTCTATGGTGAAGGGCCTCTCCCTGTCCTCCCTTAGCCATAGCCACACGGCTTCCCCTCCCCAAGGGCCTGCCTAGATGAAGATGCCTTAGGAGCACCTCTCAGTGCCACAGGGTCAACCTTGGGCTGGGGTGGGGGTCTGAGTGAGGTCCAGCCCTGCTGAGTGCCTGTGTAGGCTGCCCTTGCTTAAGCAAGCCTGGGAACAAACATGCAGAGAAACTAAAAGGATCTACAAGTTGTTGCTCTTATTCAGGGGATCAGAGCTGTCCTCTTGCAAGCTCTCCTGGAAGGTGTTTTCACACCAAGTATGTACATGCAGCAGGCCCACAGGCCACCAGAGGGCAGAGGGCTTCTTTGTAACAAACAGTTCTCTCCTCTGGCAGGCCCCTGGGTGGTGGCTTCACACTGGCCCAGGGGCTCTGAAGTGGTAGGAACCCGGCTCCCCCACTTAGGAGGCCACATTCCAGCTCCAGCTATGCCCGCACACCTGGACGTGGCCCAGTCTCTACCTCTCACCTCCAACCTCTGCATCATTAATACTGCTCTGGGGTCTGAGGAAAATACCTGCTTTTGCAGGCCAAGGTCACACACAGCCACACAACACACACACTGAGCCTGGCAGCCTTTCCCTCACGATCATCAGAATCTCATGACACACTCCACCATTCATTCTAACAGTGACTGACAAGTCAGTACAGCAGGACATGTACAGTGGAAGTCACTGGACTGGGGGGTGTAGCTCAGTGGCATAGCACCTGACGAGCAAGCACAAAGCCCTGAGTTTGATTCCCAGTATGGGAAAAAAGTAATACAGAAAAGAAAAAAAGGGAAGTTACTCCTCTATACATGCACACACAGTGAACACACAAGCAAAAATGCACATGCACACACATACACACAGTGACCTGTACTTATGGTGGGAGGGACTCAACTGTCAGAGCCCTTCCCATGAACAGAAGGGTTGGAGGAAAAGATTGAGCAGTCAGTGGGGTGGGGGAGCATCTTCCTCAAGAAGTTCAGCATTTTAGGAGGTCCCCCCAAGATGAGTGGAATCCCCTGTGTCATCAGGAGCCAGGCCTAGGCGAGGAGGCAGCCCTGGGTCAGACCAGGTGCCCCCGCCCATTGATGTAGATGCCATTGCCCGTGGGCTTGGCCCGTAGGGTCCCATTCTCTTGCACAAAATGGTTCATGGCCTGTTTGATGCCTTCATCTCGGTCTTCCTCTTCCTCTGCCCGCCCAGATCCTGGAGACAGCAGTTCTGTCTGCGTTTCGATCTCCCTCACTGTGGTCAGTGTAGAGTAACTGCGGCCCTCCGGCTCCTCGCTCTAGAGACCAAGAGCAGAGGGCAACTCAGGAAATGAGGCAGACAGACAGACAGTGGGTTATGGCTGCGGGCACGGTAGGGTCAGAGGTCAGGCAAAGTGGGGTTATGGTCATCCCAGCAGCACAGGGGCTCAGAGATCCAGGGCCTGGATCAAGGCACAGGGGAGGGAAGTGGAGCAGGAAGCGGAGCAGAGATGCGGGGTTGGGCCACAGAGCCAGGGCTGAGGCTCAGGGGCTGGTGAGGGGGCTGCTGACGCACCACACCTGGGGCCAGGAGAGGGGCCTGAGGAGAGTGGTGGGGACACCGGTGGGGCCGGGGGGCCTCACCATCACAGAGCAGCTACTGTTGTCCTTGAGACTATCAGGGTGGCCCTCGGCTCTCAGCCCTACACTCTCCTCCGGCTGCAGACCCGGACATGGGGGAGGAGTTAGAACAGAGCTCAGCCTCCTCCCTACAGCCTCTTTCTGCCCTCAGCCCCCTCCTTAATCACCTTCCCCCCTTCCCCACAGGTCCATCCTTTCCCTGATACAAATATCCTCACCCCCGGCTGCACCCCAAGCCCACCCTAAGATGGTAGATGTCCACAGCAGCCCCCAGGCCAGTGCTGAAGGGAGATCAGGGCCCTAGCAGACCCCAAGCACTATACCTCCCCACCTGACCGTGGCCTGTGGCCTGGTCTCAGCCAGCCCTGGGGAAGGGCTGTGCTCCCAGTCAGGCAGCAGAGGGCTCCAGGCACAAGCAAACTCCCACAAGGCCACATAACACAGCACTCAGCCTTGATACTAACCTGACTCCTGGGGTCCGACTGATGGGAATGCAGCCTTCGGATAGAGTTCTCCCTGGTCAGGGTCAGCTCCTCCTCACTGGGAAAGACACCCCCCTGTCAACTGAGGGCAAAGGTAGCCTCCCAAGGTAGCCTAGCCTGGCTGAGCCTATGTAAAACAGGGCTGGAGGGTGTGGAGCCCTGCTAGCCCTGCAAGTGGCAATGTGTGTACACATGTGTATACAGCTGTGGTATCAGGTACCACACGTGGATCTGATCTTCACCCAGGCAGTGTGGTTCCCCTCATCCAGTCTTGGTCCAGGCCCCAAACCCCCTCATCTCTCCACCAAACGCTGCCCACCTCTGTCAGTCAGCTCCCCACAGTCTGGTCACCAGTCCCTCGTGCCTCTCCTTTCCTTCCTCCACCAGCCCACCTTCCCTTCTTTATGTTCCCAGCTCAGCTCTGCCCACGTGGAACAGCCAGTACTCACTATTTCTGGGTCATCTGCTGGGCCTTACGCCGGTGATATCTGGACATGAGCACCACCACCACCACCAGGAGGCAAAACAGCAGTGCAGCGATCACACCCACCACCACCACCGAGGCTGACACCAGGTCCACCTGCTTCCCTGGGTCCTCAGGGTCTGCTGCAGACAGGCCAATGTCTGAGGGGTCTGTGCAGACTCCAGCCCCGCCCCAGACCCACTGCCACCTCCACCACCTCACATGACACACCCGCAACCACCCACTCGGTTCACCCCTGCAAACCACAGCACCATCCCACCTCCAGCGAATAAACACTTCCCCAGTTGCCACTCTCCGTCCTGCTTCCTGTTGTGTCCTCCCCACACCAGGCCCATGTTCATCACCCCCCCACGCTTACCAAGAACGTCCACCTTGACCTGGAAATCTCTTGCTGACAGCTCATTGCTGACATGACAGACGTAGATGCCACTGTGCTCAGCAGTCAGTGGAGGAAAGCCCAGCATGCCCCCTTCCACTCGTGCCCCCCTGGGCAGAGGCCCGTCCAGCCTGGAGGACAGGGAAGCTGAAGGGTGCCGGCCGGAGCGGGCCGAGCTGCCACCACCCAACAAGCCCAGGCAGCCCTCCACCCCTCTCACCCATGACGTCACCCAGAGCCGCCGGCTGTTCCCACGGTGCCCCGCCCTCCCTAGGCAGGTCTAGGCAAGGGCCCATTTTCCCTGCTGCCCAGCCTGACCCGGGCACCCCTCACACATACTCGGGAAGATCCGCACGCGTGCCATCCCACACGCTCCCATAGCATCACGTCATTGGCACTGGGTACCAGGTCCCCACAACAGGACACTCCACTCCTAGCTGAGCTCAGAGGTTCTTGGAAATGTGGCTGTGTGCGCCAACACTGACAAATGGCCCATGGCAGGGTACCCAAACCTAGCCCCACATGCACTGCTTATATGTGCACTCATAAGAACATGCTTAGCATGGGCTCACACACATGTGCACCTTCCCCTCCCTGATCTGCCAGATGGCCCAGGCCCTGGAAAAAAGCCAAGGACTCTTAAGGTAACTGGAGGAGGTGGGTGGCTGTTTTTGAGGTCCTGGCAGCATTGTGGTGGTTACAGAAGTGCTAGTGTAAGCCAGACAGCTGGCTTTCTGTCTCATTCACTTTATACACTCATTTTATATGTGTATACAATGATACCATTTAACATTGTGCTATATTTCACTCTTGGTGGCACAGCATTGAACCTGGTGCCTTTGTACTAAGCATCTCCAGTCCTTTTTTAAATTTTTCATTTTGAAACAGAGTCTAAGTCACTCAGTTGCCAAGACTGGGCTTGAACTTGTGATCCTCCTGCCTCAGCCTCCCAGAGTGCTTGAATTACAAGCGTGTACCACCATGCATACTTCGTATTGGTAGGAACATATACCCTGACTTATTTAGTGTTCAGGGTCCCAGCCCAAAGAGTGCATCCTACCCTAGAGAAAGAAGGACCGCTGTCCCAAGCGAGGCCTTCCCCAGGCCCAGGCCCTTACCGTGTCCAGTTGTATGAGGGAGGCGGCTGCCCCTCACTCAGGCACTTGAGCATAGCCCCCTCTCTGCCGACATGCCACTGCTTTCCATCCTCCAAGCCTCGCACAGAGGCCTCGGCCAAGACTGCAATGGGAGACGGAAAGAAAAAGAGTGGGAAAAGACCCTAACCCATGGGGTTCTTGAAGGGTACCCACCCCACACCCCGCCCTGCATGGAGTCACCTCCCCCTGCCCTTCTCAGCCCACTCCTCTGCTGGAAAATCTAGTTGGGCCCCACCTTTCTGATGGCTTCTGGCCCTGTGGTTCCCTCTCCTCTCCAAACTCAGTCTGTAGTGGCTTATCTGTGTCACGAGCCCAGAGAGTGACACTTTCTCTGGATCGTCTGTAGGGCCAGCATGGCGCCTAGCACAGAGCAGGTGTTCCAGCAATGTTGCCAGATTCTTCCAGGACCTAACAGTTCTGCTAGCTCACTTTCTTCACCCATTCCCTGCTAAGGGCTGAATCCAGGGCCTTCCCACTGAAGTACTTCAGTCCTTTTCTAAACCATGTCTTGTAGACATGGTTGCACACACCTATAATCCTAGCACTATGGAGGCTAAAGCAGGAGGATTACTGTTAGTTCTAGGCCAGTGTGGGCTATATAGTCAGTTCAAGACCAGCCTGGACTACACAGAGAAACCCTGTCTGAAAAAAAGGGAAAGGCCCTGAGGATTTAGCTCAGTGGTAGAGCACTTGCCTTGCAAACTGTTTGGTCTTCAAATCCCAAAACAAAACAAGGGCAATGTCTTACTAAGCTGCCCAGGCTGGGCTGTAACTTGTGATCCTCTTGCTTCAGCCCTCCTACAGTGTTGGGATTTACAGGGCTACACCACAACCCCTGCCTTGTTAATTCATCCCCTTAGTAAACACATGTTGAAGACCTACTTTGTGCTCAATGCTAACATAATACGAGCTGAAAATGTCCTTATCCCCTAGAAGTTGAAGCCTAAGGCAGTTCTACCATTTCCTGAGTGCTTCCTATGCTTTGAGCAATGCATGAGATACCTTGCATTCTTTTTTAAAATTTTTATTTATTTATTTGTTACAGGGTTTCGCTATGAGGCTTGGACTCAGTGATCCTCTTGTCTCAGCCTCCCCAGTGCTGGGATTGCAGCTGTGTTCCACCGTGCCCAGTTTTTTGGGCCGGCACAGCATGTGGTACCAGGGATCACACTGAAGTCCTTGCACTTGCCAGGCAGGCACTTAGACTGCCAAGCTATCTCCCCAGCCCCAAAATTTTGCATTCTTTTTTTTATATATAGCAGGGATTGAACTCAGAACCTTGCGCTTCCCAAGCAAGCTCTTATTCTACTGAGCTACCTCCCCAGCCCCGTACTTTGCATTCTTGAGGGTTAATTCTCATCACAATCCTGTAAAGTTGCCATAATTACACTCATTTTGCTGATGAAGAAAATGAAGCCTAACAAGATTAAATAGCAGCTAGTAAATAACAAAATGAGAACTTGCCCCAAGTCTGTCTCTAAATCCTAAACTGTGTATTTCGCAGTGTTTTCAATTCTGTATTTATATTTTATTCTCCCTACAACACTGTGAAGCAAGGTAATCTCTTCTGACAAAATAGGGACAGTGGCCAGATACAGTGGGTAAGGCAGAAAGACAGCAAGTGTGAGCCCTAGGTGAACAACTAAGTCAGTTAACAAGACTTTCTCTCTAAATTAAAAAATATACAAAAAAGGGCTGGGTGTTTAGTTCAGTGCAGAGGTCCTAGTTCAGTCCCTAGTACTTCAAAAAGAAAAGAACTCTGAGCTCAGGGAGGACTAAGGAGTTTTCCAAGGTCCCCAGGGACTGGGCTCCAGTTCTATACCTTCGAGCAATCATTCTCATACACATAGCCTACAGACCCCCGCTGGCCAACCTGGCCTAGCACAAGGCCTCACAGAGCCTCCCCAATCCATTCAGAAGCCATGAGGGTCCCTAGCCAAGCATCCAAGTACTCACAGGCCACTTGGAGGGTGTGGGTAATCCTTTGATCCTGGAGCAGGCCAGGGTGGGACACCACACAGGTAAGCGGCTGCCCATTCATGCTGCGGCTAGGCACCAGGTGGAACTCGGATGTGACAGCAGCCGAGCGAGAGTGCTTGAAAGCACGGTGGGACGCTGTGCCTTTGACCTCTGTGTCCCAAGTCACACTGGGGGCCGGGCTGCCCTCAGCTGTACAGGAGGCGGCCAATGTCAGGCCCTGGCCCTCTTCCAGCGGTGGACCAGGGTTCAGTGAGGGCAGGGGAGGCACTGTGAATGGGGGCACAGAGGTCAGGGATATGCACAGTCCCTGCCAGGAAGCCCTCCTCCACTCCAGTCTTGCAAAATTGTAGGCCCACTTTTCTTTCTCTTACTTCACCAACAAAGACATCAGGTAAACAGTAGAGTTCCATGTGACTTTGCATTTCTCCCCATTATTTGATTTTTTTTTTCACAATGAACATGGGTCATTTCTTAAAAATAATAATAAAGCAATTTGAAAACTAACTCGATATTATCTATATAATAATAATAGCACTGTTTACTAAACTGTTTTCCAGCTATTATGTTAAACACTTTACAAACGTTATCTCATTTAATTCTGTCAACAAACCACTGAGGTAGGCATTGTTATCACTGTTTTCAGATGAGGAAATGAAAGCTCGGGGACTTGAAGATGACTTGTTCCAGGTCATCAGCTCTTAGGTGACAAAGCCTAGCATCACACTCAGGTTTTTCTTCTTCAAAGCTGCTCTTACTAACTTCCCTGCGGATAAAAGGGACTCTATACACACCTTTAATTCTAGCTTCAAAATATTAACGGCCAGAGCACAGAATGGAAAAGGCTTCACTTAACCCTAAATCCAGGCAGGCCAGAGGCACTCACGGTGCAAAAGAATGACTTAAAAGGCGGGTGCCATCTCAGCCTCTACAGGCCCAGACTAGGGAATGAATTAGCCCTGCTAGTCATGTTTGGACTCATGTCCACCTCTGGACCCCAGTTTACAGCTATGGAGTCCAGGACAGTGAAATTGTGTTTGAACCCGTGTCTTTAGTGGAAATGCAGCAAGTGACAATCCCTGTAGTTTGGGAAAGGGTAGATTCCAGTGGAATATAATAAAAGTCTTCAACTCTTTGAAAGACCAGTACAAGATTTCCCCAGAGGGCAAAGTAACATGCACAGGGGGAGATTTCAGGTCCTCAGAAGGAAGAGCTTCCTAGTAAGTAGACGCCTTTCTAGCTATGAGGGTCAGTTGCAAAGAAATTCTGGATTGGGTGGGAGAATGGGTTGGGTGGCCCTCCCTGTCGCCCACAGGATCCCATCTCTGGCTCCTGTTTTGCCCTGCTTCTTGTGTCTGCAGTCCCCATCTCTGCTCCTCCTTCCTCCAGCTTCTCTCCTTCTAGCCCGGAGCCTGGGCCCCTGGCACAGCAGCCTGGGCCATTCCCGGCAGCTCCACTTACCCAGCACGCGCAGCCGAAGTCGTGCCTGAAAGCTGCCGGCGGGAAAGGTGCTCACGCGACACTCGTACTCGCCCTCATCCGCTTGCACAGCATTGCGCAGGAGCACTGAGCCGTCCAGAGGGTCCCGAGGGGGTGGCGGTTGTTCCACACGGCCTTCGTAGGCCGAGCTCACGTGTAGCCCATACTGGGAGTGCAGCAGTGCCAGCTCCCCATTTCCCTCGTTCGTGTCCACCCGAGCCCAGGCCACCTGCGCCACCTGCTCTCCGGGGTCCCCTCTGTAAATGCAGGGGAGGTTTGCATCCTGGCCTAGCACCACCGTCACCAGGTCCGAGGTCTCCAGCTCACCCGCCCGGCACCGGCCTGCAGAGGGCAGACAAGAGCAGTCAGGGTTAGGGGAGCTGGTGGAAAAGCTAGGGGACACCTTCATCATGGTAATGGCAGCAAAAGCCAGCCGGAACTAGTGGAGCGTTTTATGCTTGCAAAGCGCATTGGGTTCATTACCTCATTAGAGCCACAAAACATGCGCAAGAGGTAGGCGTTATTATTGCCATTTAACAGATGAGGAAACTGAGATCCAGAGAGAGGAAGTGGCTCGCCTAAGGCCACACAGGCAAGATTTATGAAAGGCTCACACCCTCGGGCAGCCTAGGATTGAATCCTGAGTTATCTGCAAGATGAGAGACCTTAACAGGACCAATAGCCGAGCTCTGCCCTCAGAGAGCTCACAGTCCTCAGGCAAATGGATTTGATGCAAACAAAAAGCAGTGAATACATTTTCATGGCAGGCTCAGCATCCTCAACCTCAATGTCCTAAAAGCAAATGCTGGCAGCACATTTGGCCAGGCACCTCGGCAAGCACTCAGAGCCACTGGTATCTGGGACGGGGTACATGGGGAGGGACCATGCCAGCTAGCCCCTGGAACATTCTTCTCATGGCTTACAGATGAGAGCCCTGGATTCCCAGGGACAGCGAGGTATTGCATGTGGGAAGAATGGCATGAGCCAAGGCTCAGAGGCAGGAAGGAGCAAGCCAACGAAGGCAGAAAGGCCTCTGGTCAGAGGCTAAAGAGCTGAGCTCAGGAAAGACACCACGACAGGGTCAGGATAGGGTGTCAGGATTAGAGGTCTGGGGAGGAAGGAGCAGCGTGTGGCATACACATTGACAAATAGCAGCAGGGAGCCCTCCGGGATTGCAAAATCAGACACCCGTCATGTGACCTTATCTGCAAATAAGGATCTTGTCCTTGCCCTCCTCAGACCTGTGGCCTGGACAGGAGGACGGGATAGGTGTATATGGAGGCAGACAGAGAAAAACGTAATGGTGGGTTCTGATTTAGTGTTCAGTGGTATGTTGCAGGCCATTGTGTGCCAAGGGCAGTAGGATTGGAGAGAAAACCCAGAAAGGATCACACTCATAATAAAGGATCAAGGGCTGGGGAAATGGATCAGCAGGCTTAAGGGCCTGCCTGGCAAGTGCAAGGTCATGAGTTGGATCCCCAGTACCACAAAAACAAAAGTCGGAGAAGAGGACCCAACCTAAGGCAGTGTGTGTGTGTGTGTGTATGTGTGTGTGTGTGTTGAGCAAAAATGGAAACTATGGCTGGGGTGGGGCCAAATTGTCTAGGATCATCCATGCCAGGAACAGGGAGGGATTCAGATTGGGCTGAGAGGAAATGGGGAGCCACTTCAGTTTCCTTAGGCACTGTGTGAGCCAGGGAGTGATGAGCAGTCAGTCTGAAGACAAAGTAGGCTGCCGGAAGACAGGGCACTCAGCAAGAGCTGCAGCTCCGGCCCAGGCACAGAGGTGCTGGGGCAGAAAGGCGGGCCCAGTTCCTGGGGAAGATTTAGTAGGGATTTGGTCATTGACTACAGAAAGAGAGCTTAGGGAAGGGAAAGACTCAAAGAAAATTGCATTTCCAGGATGGGTAACTTATGAGAGAGTAGAACCTGAGACTAGAAATAAATAATCAAGGAATGGTGGAGTGCAATGTGAATTATTGGGCCAGGAGCTGGGTCAGAGTGCAAGGGTGCTCTGGAGTGGCCAGAGCTCTTGGTGTTGGGATCTACACTCCAGCAACCGCAATGGGTTATAGTCTGCCTAGCACCCCACACACCCTTTTGTTCCTCACCTTTGTTCATACTGTATGCTGCCTGGAATGCTCTCCTCCCTATGTCTGGTAGCTCCTACTCATCATTGTCTGGAGAACTCCTACTCACACCTTAAGACTCTGCTTAGGCATCATTTCCTTCTGGAATCTTCCCCCACCACACCCCCTGGCAGCCTTGGGTGTCAGTCCCTGGTGTTCCCCTGGCACCCTACTTTTACTATGTTATAGCATCTTATCCCACAGGTAGGTAGCCCTTGCTGTTTTCTGTCTCCCCTCTCCATCAGACCCACCAGAATAAGCTCTGGAAGAATAGAAAACAAGGTCACCCATCGCTTATGGAAACATGGTTTCCATAACTCAGTGGGATGTGGCCTCTATACCTGTCATATAATTGGAGTTTAATGAATGTTTATAGAATATGTGCATGAATGAGTGAATGAGTGAGTGAGTGAGTGAATGAATGAATGAATGAATAACACAGGAATGAGTAAGCAAAATGTGTAGAAGCAAAGAATAGGGCTGGGGAGGTAAATCAGTAGAATAAGCGCCTGCCTGGCAAGTGCAAGGTCCTGAGTTCAATCCCCAGTACAAAAAAAAAAAAAAAAAAAAGGAAGCAAAGGATAGACTGAGAAGGAATGGGCAGTTCCTGTTTAGGCCAGCGAGGAGGATAGAGTCATGGCAACCTTGGGCTGGAGGCAGGATACCATGGCTATTTGGATTCACAGCCACCGAGAGCACCTCTGAATCAGACAGGGGAAGAAAGGACAATGGATGGAGGCAGGCCTAGAGCAAGGACGTGAAGCCTAGCATGGACCAGAGGATTCCAGACCAGAGGGGTCCTGTGCCCTGCTACTAGCAGAAGTGGAGGGAGGGAGGATGCTGCTGGGATCTGGGAGGGCCCAGACTGGACAGGACAGACCTGCAGGGCCAGATACCAGGGCCCTGACCTGCCTAAGCTGATGTCGGTACCACCCTGCCCAGCCTGGGAGTCCAACTAACTACCTGCACCCCTCCCAGGCACCTTCTCCTGGTACTGGAGGGGGGAGGGCTGCCAAAGAAGAGTTAGGGTGGACGTGGGATGGAAGGCCCTCAGCACGCCCTCTGTCTCAAGCACTGGTGTCTATTCGGTCCACAGGCTCCCAAGTCATGCCCACTGGGACATCCATTCTTCTAAAGACCATTCTAGGAACAAGCTTACATGGGGTATTCCTCATGCCATTCCCTGTGATTGCCAGCCATTTGTCCCATTTCACCACAAATAATCCATATTTCTCCCAAAAGCTACTTTTTTTAGGACACAGCAGAAGTTGGGTACCAAGAGCATCTGAACTCAGTCCTTGTTGCTATTTATAAAAGGCCAAGATCCCCACATCCAAGAGACACGCCCTCAGTTCCATGAATGAAGAGCCCAGTAAAACAAGAAAGTCCCTTCCAGACGTGCCTTTGACCCTTCATTGTCTTAAGTCCACTGTTTCGTAGGAGCCTCTCAGGCTGAGACAACAACCTCCTCTACATGTCTCCAGTCCAGTCACAGAGTATAGAGAACTCGGGCCCTAGACTTCGTCCTGAATTAAATGGACAGAGGAGCCCAGGCTCCCAGGCCAAGGCAGGCCAGGACTGCCTCCGCCTTCTCTCCTCTCCTCCACCCAGTGCCTGCCTGGCGTCAGCATGATGATGTCATCAGCCTGCAGGAGACACACAGCCTGCCTGATGAGGTCACCCTGCGGGCATGTGGTGGCCAGGCGAGGCCAAGCCCATGGACCCTTCTCCTGCAGACCTTGCTGGGGCTGATGGACTCTGAGTGCTGGACACTCCTCCTCCTGACCCTCCCCACTCTCCTCCCAGAAGCACCAGGACGCTGGTCAGGAGCCTCCGTGACTCAGAAGCCGCCACACAGCAGCAGGCCTAGCCACAGCCGCCACCACCTTGCGCAAGGGAGAACAGGCCCAACTGGCCAGACGGGATCCCTGCCCTCAGCCTCCCCCACCCCTGGCCAGGCCCCCTCAGGCCTCTTTGGGGCCCTGCCCTTTGTGTACCCCACCCGCTCCCAGACAGGCCCTCCATTCCTGGCTTGGGCAGGCTAACTGCACCCCACCCTGGGTCCCTGGGTCCCAAGTTTCCTTTTTTGTGTGAAGCCTGGCCTCTGGTCTCAGAAGGGGAAACTGAGGCTGACACTTAAAGACACCCGGCTATGGCAGCATCATTGTGGAAGAAATCTTTCTTTCTGAGGGCCTTTTATCCATCAGCATCCTTTGCTGGAGTCTACAGGGTTCGCACGGGCAGCCTACGGGTGGGCCTGCAAGAAGGAGGAAGGAGTGAGTTGTCTTTCGTGTCTGAACGGACATTTATTCTCGGCTGAGGGCCTGCTGGTCTTTCTAGCTCATGTGTGTATCAGGCTCTCCTTCCATGAACTAAGCAGTGTTTCACATATATATGTGTTAATATCTGATCCTGAATGAAGTCTATGGGCATGCTTTTCTAGCCCACAGGGAAGAGCTACATGCTGTGTGGACGTGTGTGCACACACCGTGACATGAGCGCTTCACACCCCGTATGCATGGCGTGTGAGCCTTTCCTGAATGCTGCATGCAGAGTAAATATTTCCCCATCGTTTATCTTGGCTTCCGCGTGTCTGTCTGTCTCAGCTGCCCTGGGTCAGTGTGTGGTTGCCAGCCTCTGGAGCCTTTGCCCATGTGGCTGCCTGGAGTGTTGCCCCTGGCCACCCTCCTCACCTCACCTTCACACTGAAGAACAGATTCCTCTCAGGCTCCAAGTGGAGGTACCCAGAGATGAGGTCACTGGCCCTCCGGGGGATGGGATATTGCCACCAAACCTTCCCAGCAGAACAAAACCAAAGCGCCCTCTCCCATACCCCTCAGGTTCTCACTATAGGGACTTCCACCCTTCTTACCACCCTAGCCACGCCCCTGGGCCCCCCACACCTCTGGCCCCCCAAGGAGGCCTCACCCTGGGAATCTGTCAGGGCTCTGCTGTTGCCACCACCAGAAAAACCAGCTTCAGCTCCAGGCCTGGGGTAAGGGCTGGGTGGTGTGGGTTTGATGGGAAGGGGGGCACATGCCTGGGGGTTAGGAGGAGGGGTCCAAGCTGTCTAGGGTCTCATTCTCCTGTTTAACTCCTGCCTTCCCTTACCCTTGAGCACCTGCTCCACTATACAGAGCTGTGCATGTAGATGAGTTTGGGGTAAGAGAGATATAGAAGCCCCCCAACTAGGACTAGTGCCACAAACAACTCAGCAAGCCCCTTTGGGTCATCCCTTTCCCCTATAACCTCGACCTTGGAGTGCTAAGAAACTGAAAACCACAAGCAAGACTTTCTCTGGCTGCCTTCATCCACCTCCCTCACTTACCCCCATTGTCCTAAGCCCCCCGGCTTAGTGAGAGCTTCCCAACCCTGGGCAGAGCGCCCACTGCAGATTACTGTCTGGGGAGGGGGCACAGCCATCACCCAGGGAGAGGAGAGCAATGTGGGAGGACGGGCCTGCAGGCAGCCAGCTTGGCCCAGACACAGCTCCCAGCACAGATAAGCCCCCTAAACCCCCTGGAGCCAGAGTCTGAGCCCCACTGAGTCACCACAACACCACGCTGTGGGTGGGAGACCCAGAACAGGGTTTCTCTCAAACTTCAGAGATGCTTGCCCCCCCCCCCGCCCCAGGCCCACTCCCCCCTCCAAGGCTAGCTCTGCTCCACCCAAACTCAATAGTCTCAACCTCAGCTCTCAGGACACACGGGTGGGGTGGGTAAGAAACCATGGGAAAGCTTCTGTGGCCCAGAGCTCCCAGATGTCTCCTCCTCAGGGACAGGGAGCCCAGCAGCAGAGCCACGGCCGCCCTCCAGGGCTTTGGGATGATTCCCTGTTCTCACCAACTCTTGTTTTATATTCTGCTATAGACTGAGACCCCAGGGCTCTTCTCCTCCCTTCCCTCTTGACTCAGATGCCCCACTTCATTTCCCACTTTTGGCCAGTGCAAGGGTACACTTTGGAGGCCAGAAAAGGTGGGCACCCATCTCTACACCCACTGGCCTTGCTCCCTGCTGTGGCTGACCCCACTCACTCTGTCTGCGAGATCTCAGGATTCTGAGGCCGTGGTCCAGAACATACTATGCTCCTTACCACCACTTTTGTGGCTGGGGATCTTCTCAGCTGGGACCCCTCAACTATTAGAGTGGTGCCAAGGTCAGTGGGGCCAAGGGCCCCCCTAGGATTCTCCCAGTTCTTGCCACTTGGGCAGGGAAGAAAGCATCCCTCACTGGCTTCTCTGGGTTGGGGTAGGCCCTACAGGAAGGGCCTGCTTCCCTCTGTAAACAGGAGTAGAAAAGCAGGGATGGGGCTCCTCCCTTTCTAGGAAGCTAACCTCAGTCAGAAGGCTGACACTAAGGGCACATCTGAGGACTCAGAGAACCACTCATTCTCTGACTCTGCAGGGCCCACTGGCCCAAAAAATAGACCGAAGGACCAGGGTTCTAAGAGGGGCATCTATCAGATTTGGGTCCTTCAGCTCTAGGGCAGTAGATGGGGGAGGGAGAAGGGATGGGACCTCACCCGGAAACTCATCCCATTAAGGAGAGACAAAGAGCTGTGGTGTTAGAGGCGCCTCCCAAGCCTGGGCTTCACTCACTGTCAGGGGTGGGGCAGGGCCCTGGGGCTCAGAGCTCTAAAGGCCCATAGGTTGGGGGAAGCAGCTTGCATAAAGGTGAAGAAGGCAGTATCCTGGGGAAAGATCTCTGTTCCCACTAGAGATAGGCCAAAGACCATTTTGGGCTTCTGTCTCCACAGCTAGACTGCCCACACTTCCAACACCCCAGCATACTGCATTAGCCAGGGGCTGGACAATTGGAGTTGGCGGACTGAGAGACAGAAGATTGAGTCCTGCTTCTTGGTCTATTGAAGTTAAGTTTCTTGGTGGCTCATGGTCACCTAGTACTTCAATAGCACACATGGCATCAGAGAACTGATGGCTCAATACAAGAATTTTTCAGAAACGTAGAACATTTCAGGTTCCTGGGCCTCCTAAGGAGATGCCTACAATCTGGAGAGCAAACGGAGATGGTGGTAAGGGTGGGACCATCTGATCTTGGAGCTGGAAAGGTAGGGTCCAACCTAGTTCCCATCTCTGAAGGCAACGTTTTGTCCTGTGCAGTTGCACAGCAGCTGTCAAATGTCTTCTTTTTTTTTTTTTTTTTTTGTCTTTTTGAGACAGGGTCTCACTATGCAGTTCAGGCTGGCCTTAAGCTCACTTTGTAGCTCAGGCTGGTCTCGAACTCACAACAATCCTCCTGCCTCAGCCTCCCGAGTGCTGGGATTACAGGCGTGCGCCACCACGCCCGGCTAAATGTCTTCTTCTGAGGTCCCAGAATCCTGGGGCGATCCTGGAGCCAGGCTTCCTGCCTCACTTCACTCCTCTCAGTCAGGCATTGGAGGAGGTTGGAAGTAATTTTTTAACCAGAAGCAGGACACTGTTTCCTGTCCCTGGGCTTCTCTTGGAAAGAATAGTTTTGCTGGAAGGAAGGCAGGAATTGTGTCATTCACCAGCACCTAGCGCCCTTGCTGTACCCAATGTGGGTGCCGTGAGGAGTGAGGACAACAAGACACTAATCCTGGTTATGCTCCTGACATGGACGATCTTTGGATCTCACCTACCTATCTCCATTTTGCCATCTGTAAAATGAAGATGTTGGAGGGATGGCTTTGATCCCTTCCAAGTCCTGAGACAGCATGACTGTTCACCAGGTGTGGGCAGACCCTGCAGGAAAGTGCTTGCTCGGTTCTTTGGCCTCAGCAACTAGACCCCACCCTCTCGGCCTAAGCAAGGAAGAAGGGTTGTCTGGAAGATGGAAATTAAGACATAAGGTAATGGGAAGTAGGGACAGCAGAGGTTGGAGCTCTGAGATTGGAGGCTGCATCCACAATCCTCCCACGGATTGTGAGGCCAGTGAGACCTCAACCCTGCCAATCCAGCCACGTAGGCCTTGTTCTCTTCCTGAGAGCTTCAGCTGGACTTGGGGGTCGGGGAGTCATGCCCAGGGCCTACTGGATTCCTGAAGCTCCCTCCTTCCTCCTTCTGAGGCTGAGAATCCAACTGTCCTGTCCACAGGGACCCCAGCTTTCCAATGAAAAAGATTTGCAGTTATTCATTACTCTATAAGTAACCCATGGCCTCCCACTGGGGCTTCACCATGTGCATTCACATACACCCTCACAGACCCCCCCTCTGAAAAGTATAAATTCCTGTCATTTACGTCTCCTCCATGTACATTAGACAAGCAGGAAGTCCAGAGCAGTACAGGCATCGAGTTCAGGAAATAATGAGCAAGGGATGAACAAAAGGGACCACACCCTTCTTAGGAAGCCCCTTACCCAAGACTATACTTGGTATAGTCTTCAGCCCCATAACTATACTGCTGCCCTGGCACATAACAGTGTGTGTGCCCAGGGAAACAGAAGGGCCACAAAAGCGTTCTCAGCTTCCCCATCGTCACCAACAGGCATCCCAGTCTTGGTACCCAAGATAACCCCAAAGAGAAGAAAAGGGAAATCAAATACTCCATCCACTCCCTGGACACCAGGCTTCCTGCCCCATGACTATGGAGGCCAGCTCAGCCCTGAGTCAGCCCTTGCTCTCATCTGCAGCTTGGGAGCCCTGGCACAGGCCAACACACCTCCAGGAAGCCCTGCGGTGAGCAGGGTCCTCGCCAATTCCACCCCCTTGCCCACTTACTCTGGGTCACGTATCTACCCCCACTTCCATCAGCTCAGGCTTTGGCAGAGATCAGGGACCCCAGACACAGTCACCTGCCTGAGGGCCAAGAGGGGACCTGAAGGGGAAGAACTACACCTGGCTCTTCTAGGGGTTCTGCTGGTACCTGGGACGAGACACACTGGCTCTTACATCCAGAACCCATGGAAAGAGAATGTGTGCGTGCACAAGTGTGTGCGTGTTTATGGATCTGTGCGTGCGTGTCTGTGCCAGGCTGAGCACAGAAGCCGGGTCCTGATGGTTCAGGCACATCCTACCTGTGAATGATGCCAGGAGCAGCAGCAGCAGTAGCCAGGCTTCAGGCCCCCACATCTCGGCTCCCAGGGACAGGGGCATTGGCTGGAAGGAGACTTGCCCAGCGTTTCTGAAGTTCCACCGAGTTCTCCCTGGGAGCCGGTTCTAGAGCTGGATGAGACTCGACCCAGAAGGCAGGAGGCCGTGGATTCCCCGGATGCTGATGGACCTACCTATCCCCCTTGGGTCTCCACTAGGGGACCCAGCCCTGTTCTACCCACCCAGCTGTGGCTACCCCTAGAAGCCGTGATCGGGAGCTCCGAGCTCCCCCGGAGCTGCTTCCCACGCCGTGGCCAACAACGACGGCAGAAACCTGGGAACCTGCTCAGCAGGTCAGAACAGGTGCGTCTCTGGGGGCTGGGCCTGGCACAGAGACTCTGGCAGCCACCGCCCCCACGGCCTGAGCTAGCTAATGGGCGCCAGGGAGGGAGGGAAGAAGGAAGGACCTGGGTGGGGGCGCCGGGATCCCATCCTCAGCTCTAGGCTTTACCTTCGAGTGCGTGGAAGGGGCTGCAAAGGGAGCGGCAAGGGCGGGGGCAGGAAGGGCCAGGCTGTCTCAGAGAGGGAGGCGCCAGGCCTGGCCAGGACAAACAGGGGCAAGGCCCTGGTGCAAAGCCTCGCTGGAGTCCTTGCCGAGTTCTTCGAATTTCTGTAGGGACTCAGCTTTGGAGCCATGGAGTCAACAAAGGCCAGAAGGAAGGAGGATCCTCCTGCCCACTGGCCCACTTATTGCATTCTTCAGAAGGGAAACAGAACCCCAGAGGGAAAGGGATTTTCCAGAGTACACACAGTATTTTTTGAGATAGGGTCTCACAATAGAGTTCAGGCTGGCCTTGACTTCTATGTAGTCCAGGCTGGCCTTAAATTCATGGCAATCTTCCTGCCTCAGCTCCCCAAGTGGTGGTATTACAGGTGTTGGACACCATGCCCAGCTGGAGAACACACAAATCTTAGGATCACAGTTTGTTCAGATACCTGTGTCCCTAAGGCAGGCAAGGCAAGTTGTTTAAAAACCCCTGACTTTCTCTCTGGCCTCAGCTCTGTGCTATATACAGTAGAAACCAGGACCTGATCAAAGAATTTGCCCTGTCCAGGGACTGAGCTCAGTGACGTAAGGGCCTTCCTGACAAGTGCTAGGTCCTGAGTTCAATTTCTGGTACAAAAATAAATAAATAAATAAAACAAGCAAATACACACATAGATGTGAAAGAACAAAAAAATGTGGGTTAAAGTCTTGCAACAGGGTCCTCTGTGTGGAGAAGGACAGGAAGGAGAAACCAAGATGTAGTGTGGGGGTGGGACCAGGTGCATGGCTACATCTGTAATCCCAGCACTCTGGGAAGCTGAGGCAGGACAATTACAGGTTGGAGCTCAACACAAGCAATTTAGCAAGATCTTCTCTCAAAATGAAAACTATAAAGGGCAGGGGATGCAATTCAGCTCAAAGGCCCAGGGTTCAATCCCAAGTACAGTCACACACACACACACACACACACACACACACTCACACACCTGGCCAGTAAGGCAGGAGAAATCGTTTCATTTACAATATTTTCTCCTACTTCCCCATTAACCCTATCTGTCAAATCTTTTTTGTTTATGGTGAGAGAATCAAAGGCCTTGGATATGTAAGCGCTCTGCCTCCGAGCTACTCCTCCAACCACTTACTGTCAAATCTTATTAATCTCTCAAAAGTGACCTCAAAAAAGGGACCTCAAATGCCATCTTTCTCATGAAGCCTTCTCAGCTCCTCCCACCCCAAATTAATCTCATTCTGTGCTAGTCTCCCTCAGCCTTTGCTCTTCCCTTTATTATAGCTTATGTACTCATAATTTGTGCATCTTATCTCTCTAAATTGTAAGCTTTAATTCAAGAAACATTGATTGAAGCCTGCTGTGTGCCAAGGATTCAGTAAATATGTTACGCTGAGCGGCAGGAGGACAGGTGTAGCCTGTAAACTCCTGGAAAGCCGGGCTTGTTTTATAAGCACATCTCAGTTGTGGATGCTGAGGCAGTTCACGGCCCCTAATGGCACTGGATGCACTTTTGTCAAAGGACTATGTTGCCGAATAAGTGGCCGACAGTATGGAGAAGGTGGTGGCCAGCAGTGAGCTGCCATTTTGAACTGGGCTGAGATCTGGACACTAACCCTGCCTCTGGGCTGGGATGCCATCTCTGGCTCTAGGTCACAGCTTTCTGCATCAACCACAGCAATGACCTCTTCTTTGAGGATTGTTTCCTGCAGGCTGCACGCCAGCACTCCCCAGTTTCTCCCCACCTCCACCTTGGCAAACCCCTTCCCCTCCTGGGGACTCTGGTCCCCACCTATGCCAGGGGGACAGCCCCACCCCGATGCTGCTTTGAGATCCAGTGTGGCGGGGTAGGGTAGGGCAGGTGGGGAGGGGAGGGCGAGCATCCTGTGGTATAATTATAATTATCACGCCTTGGATCCTATCGCCTGCTTTCAGAGGAGCTCTTTTCCTTCCCACGGATTTCCCCCCTGCAGGTATAGGAAACTACAGAAGAAACTGAGACATGGGGATGGGAGAGCAGTTAGATCACAAGCTGGCTACCCAGTCTCCTGCAGCCTGTCCATTCAATGTGCATCCCCTTCCAAAGTGCTACCAGTCAGGACATCTCGGAGCCCACAGAGGGGTCCCTGGCTCACTCATCCAACTCCAGCGCACTAAAGGGAGGCCAAACTTTCCACAGGGAGTGTTAAGGCAAGGCCCATACCCAGGTCCTCAGTGTTATGTTCAGGCCCCAGTAAATATGAGAGGCAGCCATGAAGTAGGGGCCAAGCAGGGTGCCCTGGGCCTCTCAGGGAATGCAGGAGTCCAGCTACCACCCAGGCCTCTGACTGAGTTTCTCCTCATCTCACAAACATATATCCCACTTCTTCTGTCCCCTTGTCCCCCAGTCCTATGCCAAGTCTCACAAGGGCATGCTCTGGAGACCATGTCTCATACTAGGCCTGTCTTAGCCTCTTCTGGGAAGAAGTTTGGGGAAGCCACACTCCAGGGTAGGGGCTGGAAGAAAATATGGCTTCCAGATTTTCAAGATCAGTGTATTGTCAGTGTTTTCTTTTATGTTGAATTGCCATTCCCCTCATGCCTCCCCACCTACCCTCCTCCTACCCACATTCTGAGCCTTGAGAATTGGAATAATTCAAGCCATGATGGCATCTTAAGCATACGTATTTGCATGTGTGGCATTACTGAATGCATGCCTGTGTGCATGCACTTATTCGACAGATTTGTTTTCTTTTGCCATACTGGGAATTCAATCCAGGGATACCTGCAGGCTCAGGAAGCACTCTGGGGCTGGGGAGATAGCTCAATGGAATAAGCACTTCCCTGGCAAATGCAAGGGCCTGAGTTCAATCCCCGGTTCCACAAAAAAAAAAAAAAAGGAAGCACTCTGTCCCTGAACCACATCACCAGGTCTTGACAGACATTGAGCAAATGTAGTGTCAACCTCAAGGGGGGTGACCGAGACATGTAACACATGGTCATGCCCCCATCCCCAGCCAGAGGCAGACACATAAACACCTATAACACATTCTTGCCATCATCATGTGTCTTCTGTGTGCCTCTGCGTGTGCATGTCACGCGCATACACAGAGCTGCCTGAGTGTGTAACTGTGGATGTTCATTAACTGCATACTGCATCCGCTTGAACCTGTCTCTGTCCTCATGACAGGCTGTACACCTAAGCCAAACCGGTCGGAGTGGGTTGTGCGGAAATTTCTGTTTGTGTCAGTGGGACCTGAGGTGAGTCAGGGAAGGACAAGGATGGGTGGGGTGGGTGTGGAAGAAGAGTGAGAGTGAGGGTCGGATGGAAGGACTGGGAGTGGGGGGTTGGATCAAGGTGGAAGGGCTGAGCTGGGGTGTGAGGAGGATGGGTCGGGGTAGACTAAGAGCACATGAGAGAGAAACATCCTGTTTGTCTGCAGGGAAATCCCACCTCAAAAGAGTGAAAGGCTGAGACCCTTGGGCTTTGGGAGAGGAGGTGAATAACAAATGAGAACACAAATAGGTGAAAAGCCAAGGTGGATTCAATGGTTGCAGTCCATTTTCCCACAGCTTGGTCTCTCCGTGGAGTAAACTATTCCCGGTCTGCTCCTTGCCCTGGCTCCACACAGTCTGTGCAGAAAGGCGTTGAGGAGCTGATTGATGTGGTGGAAGATTACTGGCACTGGACTTGATCCCATCCCAGGACAGAAGCTACTGCAGGTAGCAGCATTAAATTCACACCTCCTGCCCCTCTGGAGGACAGCCCACACCCTGAAGGTGTGGGGAGAGAGCCACAAGGGATGCAGGGGCGCTGCTGCTTCTCCTCCACTGACAATTGCCTTCGCTCCTCCCAGGGCCAACCTCGCTATGCCCAGCACTGGGACAATGGCATCATGCCCTTCAGGATTTTCCATCTGGACATTGCCATGCACTGTGTTGCTCTTATCTACTGGTTCTCCAATACCCAGCCCCATCCTTTACTAACGACCATGTTTCCTGGTTGCCTCATAGCATTCCCCCAACCACAGGGGGCCCAAAGCTAGGGTGAGCTGACCAGGACGAAAGGAAGCTGCATATGAAGCAAGGCAAAGTTGGGCATTGCTTTTTAATTGGCCCAGTGGTAGACAGAGTCCCACCTCCTTGCTCTTGCCAAGGTTCTGTGAACACATTCTCTCAGAGGCAGGGAACACAGTGACACGCTGAGAGACAAATGTCTTTGTCATTTCATTCCACAACCCTGGCTGGGCCGGCTTGCACATTTAGAAGGCTCTGGGAAGCCACGTGTAATGGCATATACTTGCAACCCCAGCACCCTAGGAAGCTGAGGCAGGAGTGCTGGAAGTTCAAGTTCAGCCAGGGCAGTTTACCAATTTAGCAAGACTTAAAAAAATAAAAATATAAAAGGCTTGGGATGTAACTCAGTATGAAGGCTCTGCATTTAATCTCAGACTGGAAAAGAAAAGAAAAAGAGGGGTCTTGGCATAGGTGCTGGCTAGTGCAGGCTAAGAGGAGGAGCCCTCGTGGAACTCAGTCCAGATGTGACAATGCAGCAGAAAATGTTGGACATGAGACTCTGGTGAGAGAATAGAATCTGGGGAAGAACTGGGTTCTCCTTTTCATCCCATCCTCACATTCAGCCACAGAGAGCAACCTATTGGGCCCCACAGAAGCTGCCAGAGTCCATGGAGGCTGCACCATCAGAGACACTTCAGGTGACACCAGTGCTCTGGAAGTTCGCACACACCGGTCTCCAAGCACCCAGCTGATGGCTTGGCAACAGAGAACCAGGAGTCCCCAGCCCCCGCTTCCTTTCAGTCTGCAAATCAACAACAGGCCATTATATACCACTTCAGGTGCTGCTCTGGATTGTAAAGTATGTGTCACACAAGGCAGATTGGAGGGCTTTCTCCCTCACCCCCAACCCTACTCTTCACTTTCTGTTTTCGCCGGGGAAATGGCTCAGTGGAATAAGCGCTTCCCTGGCAAGCGCAAGGGCCTGAGTTCAATCCCCGGTTCCGAAAAAAAAAAAGAAGTTATAAGAAATTCAAGACAGGAAAAAAATCAGAGAAAAAAAAAAAACAAAAACAAAAATTGTAAACACTTTCTGTTTTCTTCTTCAGTCTAACGCTCTCCCAACTGAGCTATTTTGGCTCCGACTTTCTGTTTTCTTTTCTGACTCCTCCAATATATGGCCTTGCTTCAAACTAGCCAGAGGTGGTTAGGAGTCCTGAGCAGCTCCTCTCCCTGGGTCTAGTGTTGGTGCAGCAATAGACAGACACCTGTCTCTACCATGTGGGGGCCTGGAAGAGACACAGAACTGGAGGGAGTACAGCCAAGGAATATAAGAGGCTCAGGCTCCACATCCAAGTGACATGCCTACTACTGAGGTCTCTGAGTCACGGTGGAAGCTTCGAGGAAAAGGCACACAAAGCTGGGAGTGAAACACTAAAAAGGCCCCTGGGGTGGGGAGTTCCTATTTCTCCCAAGAGGCAGAAAATAAGACTCTGCTACAACAGCCAAAGACAGGCAAAAGCAAGAGCCTAAAATGGGCATATAGGCCAATCAAGTTGCAGCAAAATGACCCCACCCCCTTAGCTCCTTGCCTAATCTTTGGAGTGTGTCAGATCTGGGTCCAGCTGTTGGAAGGTGAGCCAGTGAGGAGTGTTAAGGAGAAAATCTGGAAAAAAAAAATTGGCTTTCAGATGTTTTTTGGGGGGTATGGCGTGGATTCCAACACTGAGCCATATCCCCAGCCCTGGGCTTTCAGATTATAGTCAAGGATATTAGAAGTTAATTTGCTTATTTAAGAAATTTTTACTGAGGTCTTGGAAAACCAAAGATCCTGCCTGTCAGACACAAGGAAAACTATGGGTGGGCGGGTACACAGGGGATCTCAAAGCAATGCTGAATCTCAGCTTTCAGTACAGGTGGGTAACAGGTTCAGGTAAACTTCGAGTTAAAATTATATCCCCCAACCCGGCCCATGATGTGTTCTTTGACAACCAAGAGCTGGGGTCAGGATCAAAAAGCCCCACTATGCTGTTGGCCCCTGAATCTCATGCACACTCCCACTGAATTCGTGGCCCTTCTCTACAGCCTGTTTCTCAGACATAATAGAGAGCAAGCTAATGTGTGGAAAGGGCAAAGTAACAGTCATCATGGCTAATAGTCCAGTCCTGGGAGCCACAGATCCTATTTCTGTGCCACCACAGCTGGGCTAGGAGTAAATCTGCATTTCCTCCTGCAGCTCAGTGAAGTCAACTAGGGCCTTGATCCTCTTCACTGTGTCCTGAAGGGACAGAGTTAAGAAGTTCAGGGACCTGACTGAACAAAAGGCAGGTATCAGGGAGGGGCAGTCTCACTCCTCCCTCATTTCACCCCCACCCAGCTTCTAAGGCTGGCAGCTTCTGCTGTAGATCTTATCAGGAGAAACTCTCTGTCCTTAATCCTGAGTTCCAGGTGCCACGATGCCTCAGTTTCCTTGTGCTGTATAAGCATGATGAGGCAAGATAAAATAATTCCTCTAAAATGTACACATATCCTATTCTCATTCTCATCCCACTCCCACCCCGTGTGTGTGTGTGCGCGCGCGCGCGCGCGTGTGTGTGCGTGTATGTGTGTGTGTGCGTGCGTGCGTGCATGTGTGTGTGTGTGTTTGGCTGCACCCTGAGAAACTTGGTTCTACTACCCTCTAGTGGCCAGAGCTGCTGAGCTTTAACTTGGAAGTTACAAGGTTTAGTGTATAAACCAACAGTACATTTTTTATAGAGGATAACACTGAGGAGGCCTAGAGAGTCAGGGTAAGTAGTTTGGAGCGACAGCCCAAGTCTCCCGATTCCATTGTCACTACCTCACCCTCTGACTTCTTTCCTCCCTCACCACAGGGAAACCAGCTGGAGTTAGAAATCCTGACGCTGAGAGGACCCGGTCCCTTCATGGAACCGCCTAATGTCCTAATCCCAAATCAGTTCACAACTGCAGCTACAGGGGTTCTTCAAAGCACTATTTGCTCCCTGACTTTCTGAGGTTAGCTTCTTTCTGGATGAGCCGGGGTAACATCACACTGTCCGACCTCCTAGTGCCACCAGGTCTTCGGTTTTCACGCTAGCCGGCACTTTGCGACTTCGATTTGCAGCAGTCGCGCTGCAGCCAGCGCAGTGGTTGCTGGGCAACGGGAGAGTACGGGCTGCACACTGAGGACCTGGCCCTGTCCGCCCCCAACCTATGGAGGCAGCCATGGCGCTCGGGGGTCGGGGTGGGGATGCGGGCTGGACCTGGCGGCCAGTGGCCCACGATGCGCTTCTGGCTCGGGCCTTTCATTCATGCACTGAACTGGAGGGTCGGTTCTATCTGGTGGGGGGTCTCTTAGCAGGTGGAGCAACAGCGCCTAGCAGTGACACGGTGCTATTCGACCCGGCGGGGGCCCAGGTCGTGCTCTTAGGAGCCCGGGGCGGTGCCCCGCGCAGTCACCACGACGCGGCACCGGTGAGCGGCCGCTGGCTCTGCATCGTGGGCGGCTGGGACGGGTCACGGCGCCTGGCCTCTGTAGCTGCTCTGGACATAGAGCGTGGAGCATGGGAGGATTGGAAAGCGGCCCCTGGCAACTGTTCCCCTGCTGGCCTGAGCAGTCACACGTGTACTCGCCTCTCCGATCAAGAGCTGTGGGTGGCCGGCCGAGAGGGCGGGGTCCACACTCAGCGACGCTTCGGAAGCATCTACACGTTAAAGCTGGACCCTGCCGCCCGAACCTATTGGTATGGCATCCCTCCCCCCAAACCTCAAACTCTTGGAACTCTTTTAACAACAGCCCCCAGAAAAGCGTTAGTCAAGTTGGCCACAGGCTAACACAGCTGAGCTCTCTGGTGTTACCCTCCGAGGGTTCCTGACCTCCTTTCTATCCTGGACAAGGGGAATGGAGAGCGGAAAAGCGGTAAGACATGGGATTTCCCAGAAAGCCTCATTCAGGTCTGCATTTCTGCATATCTGCAGCTACAAGGTAGAAGGCTACCGCACAGCTTCTCGCTCTGGTCACTGTGCTGCCCTGCTGCAAAACCCTGGGTCCCACCCAGGTCACCAGCTTTTGCTCTTTGGGGGCTGCAATTCAGCTGAACCAGAAGTAGCTGGGCAGTGGAGTCACGGGAAAATTAAGGTATTATTAAAATCTTGCATGGATGAAAAAGGCTAAAATTGTGATGTCCAAATTACTTCAGTCCCATCTTTCTCCCCAAGGAACAGCCACCTGCTGCCCTTCACTTGACAGAACAGCTTGCAAGGCTTGTAAGCAGTGGCCAAGGGTCCCAACAGGGGCCCCGGGGACTTCGGCATCACTCCTGTTCTGTGGTGGGGCCTTTTGCTGTGCTGTTTGGTGGAGAAAATCTGACCAGAACTAGAGACAACATCTGCAATGACCTCTACATCTATGACACTCGTGAGAGCTGTGAGGGTGACCGGTGGCTTAGGGGTGAAGTTGGGTGGCACAGAACCAAAAGACTTCAGAAAAATGACAGAATAACTGAGTGGTAGGAAGATTATTTGTTAAGAGTTAAAGGAGTACATAAACATTTGAAAACACCCACAAACTGAGGAGAAATATAATGGGCAAGCATTTGCTTGTGTACATGGATGATAGAAGGCTCTTGCCTCAATAACCATCCTCTGCCCCTACTCGACAGGCAAGTCTCCGGCTCTGTGGTTCCACTTCCCCTGTGCAGACCGTGGGCTGAAACGCGTGGGCCACCGTACCTGCCTCTGGAATGATCAGCTTTACCTGCTGGGGGGCTTTGGTGAGGACGGCAGGACAGCAAGCCCACAGGTTTGCACCCTGGAGCTCTTTATCTAAAGAACAGTGCCACAAAGCATTATCTTCAGAGCTTCTTCACCCGCATTTCAAAGGCTTATTAAATTTTAATGTGAGAGCCAGCATGTCTCTGAATCCTTTTTTTTTTTGTGTGTGGGGGGGTAGTAAATAAATAGAAACATCTTTATTTGCAAGGAAAGGGACAAAGTAGGATCCTTTCTGATACTGTATTGACCTGATTAACAAAAGCCACAAATGATATGCTGTCTTTTACTCTTAAATTGGAATAAAGTTTCAGGCTACAGCTAAGCATTCTGACCAAAACATTTAATTAACAACAGAAAAATATTACAACACCAGAGAAAATAATAATAATAATAATAAAAAGAAACTAGAAGTGGGAGTCAGGGTAAAAAAAACTGCAGAGGCCTGATCCCTAAGAGACCAACACTCCAGCTGAGCTGGCCTTCGCCCCGGCCCCTTCCGAGTTTTCCTTGGCTGCTGGCTTCTCATCTTCTCCCATGAGACGAATGTTGTGCTTTTCCCGGAATTCATTGAGTTCTTTTCCCTTCGCCTGAAGCTGCTGGGTCAGTGTCTCGATGATCTTCTGTATCTGCAGGGCAAACAACAGGAATCACAAAAGGATTTTAGGGCTCTCCTCCCCCATCTGGAATGTATGGTAAGGGAAAGTAAAAGGAATGACAACTCTATGCCTAGCCCAGATACAAAAGTAATTTTTTTTCTTAAACACAACTGTTTATAGATTTTAATATTCACAAGAATCACCTAAACTGCTTATATTTCAAATGTTACCTATAGCGCTCCCAAGGCTCTAATTCAGTGGTTCAAGGAAGCTATATAATACACTAATACAGAGGAAGCTGTACTAAAAACTAATTCTTCAGGTGATTTTTTTTTTTTTTTTTTTTTTTGGTGGAAGCAGAGATTGAACACAGGTCCTTGCGCTTGCCAGGGAAGCACTTATTCCACTGAGCCATCTCCCCGGACCCTCTTCAGGTGATTTTGACACAGTCTTTTGTGGACTGCATTACTCAACTCCCTACCCAACCCAATTTCTTCAAAGAGCCTATGAGGAAGGGTACAGCCAGCAATTCCTCAGATAAGCAGCTGACTTATTACAGTGCAAACAACACAGGCCTCAAACTTCAATATAAGTTTCTACCTTACCCCCCCACACCTCCCTTATTTTGATTGGCTCAAATTTCTATTCAGGATTCTCATTTACCTGCTCCTTATTATTCTCCAAGGCAGGCAGCACTTCTTTGACAGTCCGCTCCACGAGCACACCTCCAACCATGCGGAAGCACTTGCGAGTCTCATCTACCTCCTTCAGTGTGTCGATCACTAGGCTGCAGGAGGACAAGGCAGGGCCTCAGACATCACTCCCACTCTTACTGCACTGTTATGAAATGACCCACCCACTTCTGCTACTCTGACTTTCTCACCTGTGCTCATTCAATTCCATCTCCAGCTCAGCTGCTTTAGATGCCAGGCCCCGCTGTTCCTGCCGAAGGCGGTTGAAGCCAGCAATTACCTTAGATATAGAAAAGATGAGAGACAAGACAATAGAAATGACAGTAAAGATAGTAAGTAGGGTGGCAAGTTTCACAAAGCTGCATCACGGGATACCTACTTTGGAAATGTGGTTGAACACAAGCTTGCAATTTCTTAGGTCAATATAGAATTGCATTCCCTAGTAGCCACTTACTGAGAGATCTGTTAGGCACCAGGGATATAACATAATAGATCTGGACTCTGGCTTCTTGTACCTTATAATTTGGTGAGAAAAACAGTTCTCATATAGGGCTGGTATATAGCTCAGTTGCATAGCACTTGCCTCAAATACAAAAGGCCTGGTATCCAAACTCCAGCAATGCAAACAAAACAAAACAAATGGATAGGGTGGAGAGGTACTGGAGAATGTTTTTTGGTTTTTGTTTTATAAGCAAGGCCTCCCTATGTAGTTCAGGCTGGCTTTGAACTCACTATGTAACCAAGGATGGTCTCATCCTCCTGGTGATCCTCCTGCTTCCACTAGGATTATAAGCATGCATCACCATGCCCAGCTTCCCACATATTTTTAATAGGCAGCCAGCACTAAGAACCACTGCATAATCCCCTGTGAACCTTAGTTTTCTTACCTAGAAAATGTGCATAATGATACTTACAAGGTGTATCATGTCAACCAAAGAGCATGGAACAGCTCTATATGAGATAGTTACTCTCATGGCCTCCACAAATCCAGAAGTACCCCCCTCAGACACTTCCATGCAAATCCTTGTAAATTTCTTGTTTCCATTTGCCAGAGCTCCAGTCTCACTATCAGAAACTTTGATGTAGTACCAATGATTAACCAACTCCCATTCATTCATTCATTCATTCATGAATTCAATTTGAGGCCAAGATGAGAGGGTGCTCTGAGTTCAAGGCTAACCTGAATTACATGGCAAGACTTTTTTTTTTGGTGGAACCAGGGATTGAACTCAGGCCCTTGCACTTGCCAGAGAAGTGCTTATTCCACTGAGCCATCTCCCCAGCTGAAAAATCCTAAATAAACAAACGAATGAATAAATAAATGCAGGGTCTTCAGAAGTAGTCTAGACTGATTTCAAACTCATGTGATCCTCCTACCTCAACTTTCCAGGTGCCGGGACTATAGGTATAGGTATATGCCATCGGGATGATGGCATATACCTATACCTATATCTCATCTCCCTTTCCCAGGACTCATATCTCTAGCTCACACTCTGCAAGGCTCATATTCAGCTATTATAATTCAAATGGCTGACCTATACCATTCTTATATCCCTTCTACTGCCCAATAAACCAATTAATGATATCTAACAAACAGACAGGCATGGTGGCACATGTCTACAGTACCAGCACTCAAGAAGCTGAAAAAGGATGATAAGTTGAAGGGCAGCCTGGGCTGCACAGTGAAGTTAAGACCAACTTGAACTATACAATGGGACTCATAAAACTAAATGGAAAGAAAAATAAAAGCAGTTGACCAAGAACTTGTTATTCCAGCAACTTACTCCCTTTTCCCATCCTCCAGCCCCTCATCTTAACCTATTTTTTACATCTTTTAAATGTATTTAGTACAGGGTCTATAGGGTCTCATTACATAGATTGGACTCCTAGTTATCCTCCTGTTTATAGCCTCCCAAGTGCTGGAATTACAGGTGCATGCCACCACGCCCAGTCTCAATTGTTCCCCCCACCCCATGCACCCACTCCCAGCCCTTGCGTCTATCTAAACAGGCATTTTAATCTGCTGAGCTATTTGGCCGACCTCATCCTAATCTATTTAATCAACATATCTCAACTAATGCTCTGGAAATCTGATTTAGAGGCTGTTTTTCCTTTACTTTCATTCCCTATATCAAGACTATTCATTTACAGTTCATTTATCTCTGTCAATGCTCCAGATCAAAATAATTTCATTTGCTGGGGATGACAGTCCACTCATTCAAGCCCAGTCTGAGCAACATTGTGAGACCCCTCTCCCATCCTCCAAATTATTTTTTTTCTTTTTCTTTCTTTTTTTTTTTTTTTTTTTTGTCTTTTTGAGACAGGGTCTCACTAAGCAGTTCAGGCTGGCCTTAAGTTCACTTTGTAGCTCAGGCTGGTCTCGAACTCACAACAATCCTCCTCCCTCAGCCTCCGAGTGCTGGGATTACAGGCACGCACCACCATGCCCGGCTCTCCAAATTTTCCACCTAACAAATACCATGACCAAATGAGATTCCTCATGGTCTTTCCTAATGACCACCAAACTCGCAACAATCCTCCTGCCTCTGTATCCCAAATGCTAAGATTATAGGTGTGTGCCACCACTCTCTCTTCCATTTCTTATTTTGATTTTGTTTTGTTGTTTTAGTTTTCGAGATAGGGTCTCACTTTATAGTCCAGGCTAGCTTTGAATCTACAATGTAACCCGGGCTGACTTCAAATCGCCAGCAATCATTCTGTCTCATCCTCTGGAGTGCTGGTATTACAGACATGTGCCACCACACCAGTATTCCATTTCTTATTCTGAGTTGCTAAATTATCCACACTAGACTCAAGCTTTTGAGCCTCCTGCCTCAGCCTCTCAATACTATAATCCTCAGTATTGGTATTACAGGTATTTGCCATCATGTCCAAGTAGGAGTACACCCTTCTAACTTATACTGTGCCTTAACCAGATACTAAACTCTATGTCAATCTATGCTTTCCCCAACTCTCCTCTTTCTACCCTATTCCCTATTCTCTATTTCATTGCTGCCTGTTTACTTGAGGGTCTAACTCAGTTAGCCCTAGTATAATCATACCATAAATGGAAAAATAAATTTGTCTGACTCTCAGTTCTCTCAATTAAAAGGCCTGCTACTGCAGTTACTGACTTTGGCCAAGTTTTTCAAGGCCTCTGAAATTCAAGTCTCATTACAAATAGCAATAATTAAGTAACAGATGATAAAGCACAGTATGTTGTTCATTTCCATTTTATTTGTAAAGGATGCATGTGGCTCACATTTGTAGAACTGATTTTAAAAAGTTTGTATTGGTGTTTTGAGACAGGTTCTTGCTATGTAGTTCAGGCTGGCCTTGAGCTCACTTTGTAGTCCACTCTGGTTTTGAACTCACACCAATCTTCCCACCTCAGCCTCCTGAGTGCTGGGATTACAGGCGTGAGCCACCAAGCCTGACTTAAAAAAGTATTTTTCACTCAGTATTTTCTCTGGAACACAAAGACCAGAGAACAATAATCAAAAAACTGCTTAGCACAAGAGATTTAGCTTTGTGGCACAGTGTCTGCCTGGCAAGCATGAGATCCTGAGTTTGATTCCTGATATACTCTGACCCCCAAAAGAAAGAAACACCTTAGCAAGGTATGGTGCCACTTGAGAGGCTGAGGCTGGAGGACTGCTATAAGTTCCGGGTCCACCTGAACTCTCACACAGTGAGACCACATCTCAACAAAACAAAACAAAATATAACAGGCTGTGTCATTTACATTTCCTTAGTTTCCTTAGAGAACTTTTATTTATTTCTATTATTTTTTTTTGGCGGAACTAAGGATTGAACTCAGTGGAATAAGCGAAGTGCTTATTCCCTCCTTAGGAAACTTTTCCAACATTCTTTGTTCCATTTCTTTTTTTACTTCCTCTTTTCTTGCTTTAAACAATTCATTTAACTGAAATGGACTTCCACTTATTTAACTGAAGTAATTTCCATTTATTTTGATACATCTTTTCCCCACAGTGATTGTTAGGATCTTCAAGCCAATATAAATATTTCATAAATATTTGGCTATTTGGGTATATACAAATACCTCAGCAATCTTTCAGCAAGAACTCTGAGAGTAAAGACCTGACACAATTAACTAGGTAAAATGAAAATATGCTCCAAGTATTTGTTTCTGAGGTAAAGGCACCACACACTTGTTCCATTAAGAAAAACATTCTTACAACGCCAACCTTTTTTTTTTTTTAAAGCAGGGCCTAAAACAGCCCCCAATTAGGTGAATGGCAGAGTTCCATCCCTAGCTTATGCCATGAATAGGTTCCAACAACTCAGGCTCCTTCCTATGGGTCCTCACAAAGTGGGCTTCTCTGGGTGAGGCAGACTGGCACTTCAGTTGAACCCAAGTATCTTCCTCTTTGTCTTTCTTCTTTTCCTCATCATTTTTTTTTTTTTTTTTAATGAGCATAATATATTTTTTGAGGAAAAGAAAGCTCCTGTCTGAGAGAAGGACAGGAGGGGGACCGGAGTGGGTAGTTAACCCTTTTTCCTCATCATTTTCCTTGACATGTTTCAGGAAGCTATCGTGACTCTGAGTGTTTAATATGCTTACTACACACATTAATCCTCTTGGTGAGTATCTTGCCCTTAACTTGCTTGTTTACAACAATGCCAAAAGCATGCGGGGTAGTACTATATCTTGTCATGGTAACATTCATGTGGCATTCCTTTTCGCACTGTACCAATTCCCTTGATGTCTACAAAATCACCCTTTTCATAGATTCTCATTATGAACACCATGTAGAACATATACTGGGGTCCCCTCCTGTTGCCCCTTATGTTGATCATTTTAGCAAATTACTGAAACACGGAAGTTCTCACCTAAAGGAGGTTATTTCTCCACTTTCTGTACAAACTACAGAAAACTATGATTTGTCATCCACTTTTTTTCTACCATTCAAAACTAAATTTGCTTATTACGATTTATAAACCAAGACAAGCAAAGTGGCACATGTCTATAATTCTAGCTGTATGGGAGGGAGGCTGAGGCAAGAGGAACAAAAGTTTAAGACCAGCCTGGCAGATCAGTGAGACCTTGTCTCAAAATTAAAAAAAAAAAAAAAAAAAAAGGCCAGGCATGATGACTCATGTCTGTAATCCTAGCCCTGGAAGGCTGAAGCAGGACTGTCATGAGTTCAAGGCCAGTTTGGGTCTCATAGTGAGTTTAAGGCAGCTGAGACTATATAACAAGATCCTGTCTCAAAACAACAAAAAGGGCTGCAAGATGGCTCAGTGGAATAAGCGCTGCCCTGGCAAGCGCAAGGTCCTGAGTTCAATCCCTGGTTCTGCCAAAAAAAATATATTAATTTAACAAAAGTCCTAACATAAATTTTTCTTCCCAAATATGCTGGCCTTCCAACATTCCCTATGGTACTACTACTTACCAAAGACAGAAACTTGTATGACATCTATATTCCTTGTCACTCTTTTAATATTCAACTCTTGCAATCCACCTCAAATTTTAAATCTACCTGCATTCCAAACTGCCAGGCAGTTTCATGCCTTAATGTTTTTTAACAAAGTATTACCTCCATCTAGACTTTTTCCAACTTTTAGAATTAAGCTGAAGAATTTTCTCTTCTAAAAACAAAAGCTAACTAGAATTTTTTAGAATTTATTAATACTGTATTCTAACCACTGTACAAAAGTTTACGTGCATTGTCTTGCTTAATACTCTAAATACAGTAATATGGCAGGTACTATTAAGTTTTTTACAGACAGGATGTCAGAGCAGTAACTCATGGGAGGGCATATATAAATAGTAAATAGTGGAAATGAAGTCAAAGCCAGGTTTGAGCCCAGTACATAAGAATGCTCCTATCCACCCCACTACACCAGTTTCCATTTCCACAATCTGCCAAAGTCCATGGCCTCCTGATTAGGTAGGAGTCTCTCTTCTATTGTCATAAAGAAGGGACACAAATCTTTATTGTCTTTTCTGAAATCAGTCTGTGAGCAACATGGAACTGTCTCACTTGCCAGTTTCCTTGTAGCCAACAAAATGCCTCCTATAGTGGTGGCAAACCTGCCAACATGCTGCAGTTGGCTGTTACCACTGAAAGCTGTGAAAGGTTCCCCATCACTGGCCTAAGACGCGGTTGATCCACAAAATATACTAGGTATTTTCACTTCACTATGTCATAAACGAACTCTTCCTCTCTACCTTAAATCCCTCAGCCCTTTACACTTTTTTTTTCTTTTTTATGCATTTGGTACAGGGTCTCACTAAACAGCTTGAACTCATAGTGATGAGTCCTGTTTTCAGCCTCCCCAGCACTGGGATTACAGACATGCACTACCACGCCAGGTCTCATGACGAGCTCAACGGGGCTGGTGCAGCATGGGGTTCCTGCACTTGTCTAAGCAGACGCTTAGTCCACTAAGCTACCTCACCAGCCCTTACTTTTCTTACAAAACTTTATTTTGTGAGAGGGATGTAGCTCTGTGGTAGGAAAAACAGTTGCCCAGCATGGTTGGGACCCTGGGCTCAACCCCAGTTGCCTCAAAAACAAAAACAGCTGCAAGCTCGTTTTTTTTTTTTTTTTTTGCAGAACCAGGGATCGAACTTAGGCCCTTGTGCTTGCCAGGGTAGCACTTATTCCACTGCGCCATCTCCCCAGCCCAACCTCGTATTTTTATTATTATTTTTAAATATTTTACAAGTTGATAATACCAGGAATTTTTTTGTTTGTTTTGTTTTTTGGGGTTCTGTTTTGTTTTGTTTTAGCAGAACCTGGGATTGAACTCAGGCCCTTGTGCTTGCCAGGGAAGTGCTTATTCCACTGAGCCATCTCCCAGGCCTCTTATTTTTAAATATTTTATTTACTTATTTGGTACAAGGTCTCAGCACACAGCTCAGACTTGTAGTGATTCTATTATCTCAGCCTCCCCATTGCTGGGATTACAGGTGTGCACCACCATGCCTGGACTCAGTGGCTGACAAGGTGGCAGAGCATGTGGTACCAGTGACTGAACCAAGGTCCTTGCACTTGCCAAGCAGGCACTTAGATCACTGAGCTACCTCCCCACCATATCTCATACTATCTTTCTGCATATGGCACTTACCAAGGACTATGTTCCTTGATGGCAGAAGACAGTTTGGGTTTTTACTTCTGTGTGTGTGCATGTGTTTGCACATACATGTACTAGATACAGAACCCACAGCCTTCATACTAACGTACATCTCTAACCTTTTTCTAGTTTTTAAATTTTTAGTTAGAGACGGGTTCTTGAGCTGGGCGTGGTGGTGCATGCCTGTAATCCTAGCACTCTGGAGGCTGAGGCAGGAGGATTGTTGTGAGTTTGAGACCAGCCTGAGCTGCAAAGTGAGCTTAAGGCCAGCCTGAACTGCATAGTGAGACCGTCTCAAAAAAAAAAAAAAAAAAAAGAAAAGAAAAGAGACAGGGGTTCTACTATGTAGGTCTGAGTAATCTTGAATTCAGTGATCCTCCTGCCTCAGCCCCCTGAATACTGCAATCATCTGTGTGAATCACAAAGCCCAGAACTTTTATGTTTTGACAAAAGGTCTCTCAAAAATCAATAAATTATCCAGGCTGGGCTCCAACTTGTGATCCTCAAGCCTCAGCCACCCTGAGTGCTGGCATTACAGCTCAGGGCCACTACGCCTAACTATAGAGGACTTAGAAAAAAAAATCTTTAAGGGGCTGGGGAGATGGCTCAGTGGAATAAATGCTTCCCTGGCAAGTGCAAGGGCCTGAGTTCAATCCCTGGCTCCACCAAAAAAATAAAACAAAATTTAAAAAAATCTTTACAAATATACAAATACTTTTGCCTATATTAACTGGATCTTTTTACTTTTACCAGTCTCTTTGCTAATAAAAATAACTTAAAGCTGCCTGATGGGTCAGTCATGTATGTACCACCATGTCTCACCTGGCACCAAGACATAAAAATTACAGGCCTGTTGTGAACATGCCAACTGTTTTTATTTCTATCGTGTAGATTTCTTCATAGTCTGATTAAACTCTAGCCTACACTTCCAATGCCACAGAGGGCCTTCTCATTAATTTGTCTCGCCACACGTTTCTCCATGTCTGAAACTGTTAGGGTTGATGGGTCTCTACAGAAAGTCAATTCACCAATGAGCCCTGAATCAAAACAGTATAGAACCCTGGAATGCTGGAACACATGAGCCGCGTGGTTTCGCAGAACGACGGCGACTGTCAACGTAGTAACAGACGCCACGCCACGCCACGCCACGCCACTGACTAGTCCTCTGGGCTTCTTCACGAGCCGCCCTGGCAAACCACCTCCCATTCAGGGTGCTGCGGGGCCGGCCAAAGCTCCCTTCCCTGGGGCCCGGGCACCTTCCTAGATCCCGCGTGCCCCTAGTCCTCCCCCCGCGGACTCCCCAACACTCGGGGGAGTGGCTTTCGCCTGCCCACGCGCCTCTGCTCTCCCTGCAGACTCTGCCAGCTTCCCCACAAACCCTTCCCTCCGGGTGGCCACGTAACGTGCGGATGGAGTAAGGAAGGGCCCAAATACCCACTTCTCGCCTCGCACCGACTTTAGACTCAGCCTGGTGCCCCCGGGACGCTCTCAGCCCCTTACCTGCTCGGCCGACACCGCCCCCTTCCCCGCGCCGCTCCCGCCGCTCTTGCCGGGGCGACCGCTGTTCTCCGCCATTTTCGCCGCCTGCCAGGCTTCCGGCCCGCGCAGCTCCGGTCCTCTACGTCACGTCCGGTCTAGGAATTACCGCCCCCTCGCCTCGGTGCCGCTGGCTCCAAGCAGCTGTTCGGATCCGATCCTGTGGATGGTTTTGGCCGCGTTTTCATGTAGGACCTACTCTCTACCCCACCTTGCTGCGGTGAATTCCATCCGCGGTGCTTTAACTTGTGGAACAGAAATTCCCGCCCCAGGGAGAGGCGGGGAAGGCTGGCTACACGGAGGGGTGGGGACTCGGGCTGGGGTCCAGTCCTGTGTCCCCAGCCCACTTTGTGGTGGTAAGGGGCAAGGGTGAACTTCCCCGCGGAAGTCTGGTGTAAGGGGAGAAATATGCTTTGAGTCAATGAACTGCGTGCGCACAATAAAGAGCGTGACTTGGGAAACCTAAGGTTTCCCCGGGGTGACTTTTGGACTGCGGAAACGTTTGGCAGAAGGGCTTCACTTTGAGTTCCCTGGAAAATGTTCAGGATCATAGTCCGCTCCTGTATCTTCTTACCTTAGGAACTGTTCTCATAGCCCATTCTTATAGTAAAAAGTGTTTGAAGACTTGGGGGTGTCTGGCAGGGCCCTGATTCAGAGTCACAACATGAAAGGAGATATGAGAGAACCCTAGAAATGTATTGTGTGAAGGGGATTTGATGTCGTGATTTGTAACCTTCCTCAGGCTCGGCTTCCTCATCAAACAGCCCCTGTCCCTTCTGTGTTCTGGACTCCGGATACGTGGACTCTCAGTACTTTGTGCTCAGTCCAGGTAACATGTTTTGTTTTGTCCTCAGTTCCTGCCACATAGTACATTTTCAGTATTAACTGGATTGTGGGAGGTGCGGCTATCTACAGAACATTTGATAAATAAGCCCCACTTGGCCCTGGGTTAGTATTTTTTTTTAAGAGTATCAGAGAAGGAAGTCCACTTTTCCCGTCTCATTTAAACCCATCATTAAACTTGGGTTTCTCCATGCTAAGAAATCTGAGAGGGCTGGCAAGATAGCTCAGCGGTCTAAAGCGCCTCTCAGGGACCACGGTTTGAGCCCCAGCACCACGTGCCATGCCAGCCCCTCCCCCCAGGGTGGGCTGAGCTGACCCTCCCACCCCCGCAAAAAAAGAATCCGTGATGTGTAGCGAGACACTGTAATAAATAAATGAATTTAAAAAAAAGAAAGAAATCTGAGAATCCTGCCTATGCCATCCACAGGCCCAGAGCCATGGCTAGCTCCTCGTCCTCCTGGGAACTGCCTCTAGTGGCTGTGTGCCAGGTAACATCAACACCAGACAAGCAACAGAACTTTAAAACATGTGCTGAGCTGGTTCGAGAAGCTGCCCGACTAGGTGCTTGTCTGGCTTTTCTGCCTGAGGCATTTGACTTCATTGCCCGGGACCCTGCTGAGACACTCTGCCTGTCCGAAACACTCGGTGGGAAACTTTTGGAAGATTATACCCAGCTTGCCAGGTATCAGGGAACAGGGAGGAAGTAGAATCTTCGTTGGTCTATGTCCCTGGATTGTCAGATGAGGGTAGAGCTGTAAGAATTGCCAGTGTCCCCTCCCCCCCAGGGAATGTGGACTCTGGCTGTCTTTGGGTGGTTTCCATGAGCGTGGCCAAGACTGGGAGCAGACTCAGAAAATCTACAATTGTCATGTACTTCTGAACAGCAAGGGTGAGACTTCATAACCCTTCAGCCTGCCTCTTCCTAGGCTTTTTTTTTAACCTAAACTTGGATTCTTCAGAATGTTTTATTCCTCTATTTCCTTGGCCCAAGGTTTTAAGGGTACCTGTTCTTGGACTATAAACTATCTCCTCTGGAGGAGGAGGAATAGCGAAACTCAGCTTCTAAAGCACCAGCAATGAGTATTTCTTTCCCCTTTCCCTAGGATCAGTAGTAGCGACTTACAGGAAGACGCATCTGTGTGATGTAGAGATCCCTGGGCAGGGACCTATGCGTGAAAGCAACTCTACCATACCTGGGCCCAGTCTTGAGTCACCAGTCAGCACCCCAGCAGGCAAGGTAGGAGTTGTGAGAATGAAGGTGGGAGCAGAGGGAGGGGAATAGTACACTGAAGTGGTTACAGAAGATAGTAAAGAGATCTCAGACATACTAGATGCTGTTAACAAACAGGACAAGGATGCCAAGTATGCTACTTTTTATTTCAGATTGGCCTGGCTGTCTGCTATGATATGCGGTTCCCTGAACTGTCTCTGGCATTGGCTCAAGCTGGAGCAGAAATACTTACCTACCCTTCGGCTTTTGGATCTATTACAGGCCCAGCCCACTGGGAGGTAAGAGGACATCTCTTCAAAACCTAAGAGCTTTCTCTTATCATCTCTTGCTCCACACCCCTTGGCTTTACAAATTGAAAGTTTTTCCTTATCCCACTTAGTGGGAAAATTCATTCCCCAGAGTGGTGTGGTTTTTATGATGTAATAAATCATTAAATTATTCCTAGGTAATTATCTGAATGGTCACAATGAGTCCATTTCTTGTCACTTCCCTACTAGCTGCTCTATGTTGTGTTTATCTCCTCAGGTGTTGCTGAGGGCCCGTGCCATTGAAACCCAGTGCTATGTAGTAGCTGCAGCGCAGTGTGGACGCCACCATGAAAAGAGAGCAAGTTATGGCCACAGCATGGTGGTGGACCCCTGGGGAACAGTTGTAGCCCGCTGCTCTGAAGGGCCAGGCCTCTGCCTCGCTCGCATCAACCTCAACTACCTGCGACAGGTTCGCCAACATATGCCTGTATCCCAGCACCGCAGGCCTGACCTCTATGGCAACCTGGGTAACCCATTGCCTTAAGGTTTTTGACTCTGCAAGTTGAGATCCCCATTGTGAGGTGGTGCTGCTGTGATTTGTAGGCAGGACCCAAGCACAGCTCCCCTTACTTGGGACACCTTGAGTATATTGATGGAACACAGGTTCAACTTCTTGGGAAATTAGAAGGCTTTCACCTGAGCTCAGATTTCAGCTTCAGAAAATGAAATTTTATAGTCATTGTTTATTTCATGAAAATTGAAATTACGCTGAGGGCTGACCAGCACTAGCATTGAAAAAAAATATAATCATAAAGTCTGTGACTGGACATCTCCTTTGGGAGCTGGATGGGGAGGTTGTATTGTACCTGCTAGAGTAGGCTCCAGTTCTAGGCCTCCTGGCTCACGCAATATATCTCCCTACCTAAAAAAAAGTGCAACACTCAGTGCATGTCCCAGCCCCATTCTCCCAAGCCTGGGAGTGGGAGGAGGGGTAGAAGAGAGAAGGGAAAAAGAGGAGTCAATACTGAATTACTTTGCTTTCTCCTGTGGCGCCCTCTGCCCCAGCCAGAAGAAAGCAAAGGGGAGAAGGGCTGCAGGGGTGCAGGGTATGTTATTTTCACTTGAACATGGAAGTGTCACACTCCCTCTTCCTTTCTTTAGGGGGAGTGCATTTTGGTCAGGAGCCTCTTCTCATCCACCCTGTGTGTGCGCATGCACGCACACGCACGCACTGCACAGTTGGGAACAGTGACTAGGCTGACCGAGTTCTGTTATGTTACTCTCTGGAAAAGGGTTTGACAAAGGGGAGAAAGGAAGGAGCCACACCAGGCAGCAGTTTCAAGCCTTGGAATGGAGAAAAGAAGGCAGAGAGGAGCAGCACCAGAGGCCAGGAGAAGTGGAAAGGGCCACAGCTTCTGATTCTTAAAAATTCTGTAATTTGGAAGAGGGTAGTGATTAATTTCCAAAATACACTTCAGAAGAATCCGACCTTCCTTACAGCTCCCTTGCTCACAGCCCTTTGGTTTTTCAGACAAAATTGAAGAGCCCTCAAAGCCAGAAGTATTGATAATCCCTCAGTGCACCCCAAAGCAGTGTTCACTTCAATCCCCTACAAAGACTGTGTCCTACAGACTGCATCTCCCTACACATTTGTCTTACAGCTCAGTGGTGAGGTGGTTGCAGACACACATTGGGGTACGTGGGGTTGGGGACCAGGGTAAGCCCAGGCACATGGGTGCGGAGAGGGCTGGGGAACACCACTTCCACGCTTTGTCTTTTCTTTAAAAAAAAAAAAAAAAAAAAAAAAAGGCAGGGGTGTGATTGGTTGGAAGGGCAGAGAACAAACCCCAGAACAGTATGTACGCTCCAGAGGCAGGTGTTGGGAACAGTCCCCAGAGAAGTGAGAAGGGGAAAGGTCAGGGCAATGCTTGCAGCATCAAGTTCCTCAGGAGTTTCTGTCGGCCCAGCTCATAGTCCTCCTCATCCACATTCACCAGCAGCTTGATGGCTTCGTGCCCCACAGCTTGCTTCAGCGAGTCTGTGATGAAGACACCTTTAAGTGCCTCTAGTAATGAGCCATTGATGTAGTCGCGCCAGAATGCGTCGAGGTAGGTGAGCTCAGAGAACTTGATGTCACAGATGATGGAGCCCAGGTCCCGGGACTTGAGGATGGTGTTGGCCTGGCTAAAGCGCTCAAACTGGCGCTCAAGTGGGTCCTGCTTATTAGAGAAGACGTTGCCTTGCAGAGCAGTGTCATGCTGGCAGTATTCAGCCCGAACCCGCAGTCTAATATCTGTGGGACAAAAAGATGGGGCAAAAGGTATTACAGTGAGGAATAAGTTACAACCCAAGTTTGAAAGCTAAAAAGAACATATTAACAAAGGAGGGAACATACAGATCTCTGAAACCCTTAGCCAAATGCAGGACATCTTACATGGGACATGCCTAGGCAAACATTATTCCTATCACTCAAAAACAGAACCTGTGGGCCAGGGAGATAGCTCAGTAGAATAAGTTCTTGCCTAGCAAGTACAGGGACCTGAACCCAATTCCAGGTACTGCAAAAAAAAAAAAAAAAAAAAAAAATACACAGAACCTTCCTTGTAAGAGAGTTTCCTAATCACAGACATCACAGTTCATTTTAATACTTGGTTCCTCTTATAATAAGGGTGTCATACTGGCATCCCCTTTGAGTATTAACTCCAAATGTTGAAATGAATGCTGCCATGGAAGATGAAGAGTTCTCCTTGAGACTGAACCATTTAACCTCCCTTTGCAACAGTAATCAGTATGAGCTTTGCACCAAATAAAATGAGCTTCCCAGTATCTCAACAGTTTTCCCTATTTTCCCCCAAGCCTACGTCATCTCTGGTATCCACGAACTTCCTCACCACAAGTCTGTTTTTCCTTGGGATCTGGTGTCACTGACTTCCGGCGTTTCCGCTGGCTCCCAATTATGGTTCTCCCTCGGGTTGGCCGCTTGCTACACATCTGAGGACCCGAAGTGGGGCAGCACACCACAGGATAATGGGGAGGCACTAACCAGAAAGTAAAAAGAAAATACAGTAAGGTAAAGGCTGAAATTCAAACACTCCTGGAAATGTGGAAGGAATCATTGAGACATAGTATACAATATAAGAGCAACAGGGCACAAATGAAGCATTCATACCTCACCTGACTTTTATGGTGTTAGATGTGAGAACAGATTCTTTTCATGTAAGGTGGCAAAACCAGGAATATGATAGTGTCAGTGTCCTCTTGCTTAACTATGTAAATTAGTAATATCTTCTTACCTGTTTTAGGGGGCTGGGGAGGCCTCGGTTCTGGATCACTGAGGGTTCTTGGGGTCACATAACGAATTGACGTCTCCTCCAGATACTTGTCTACAAGGTCAGGGCACACTGTAGAAGGGAGAAAAGTCATTCAGGGGAAAGCACACCCTTCACTTGTTCCAGCGGGCCTCAAGATTTATTTTTTTTTGTATTTAGTATAGGGTCTACAGGGTCTCACTACACAGATGGGACTCAAAGTGATCCTTCTGTTTTCAGCCACATGCCACCACATTTAGTCTCAGTCACTGTCTCAGCATGCCCCAGGGGTGGGGCCAGCAAGGCATGCCACTGGGGATTGAACCCTGGTCCCTGTGCCTAAGCAGGCACTTTAGTCCACTGAACTATCTGGCCGGGCCTCAAGATTTACCCTAGGTACTCCCTAAAGTCAAACCCTCCTCCCGCCTGAACTCCTATGCTGCTAACTCCAAGCATTCCAGAACTCCTCCCTGATTCCAGCATGCCCAGCCACCCGAAAACCCTCACCAGCCCTTCTCCTCTTGAGGGTGACGTAGGGCAGCAGGTCATGGCGAGTGATGATGCGTAGTAGCTGCAGCACCTGGCGAAAGTTACTCTCATCACAGCGGCCCTGGCGCTCCAGAGCCAGTAAAAAGTCACGTCCATTTCTGATGAGTCCGCGCTCATGGTCATCAATAACATCAACAAAGAGGAAGGAAAGCACACGAACATCTCTATGTGTCAGGTGGGTGCCCACGATGTCAAACATGCGGTGCAGGCTATATAGGCCATGTTCTTGCTCACCATGCTCTTCTGGCCACACCTGGCTTGCCTGCCGCTTTATCCCCGCCATGCTGGGGGCTCAGGAACACAATGCTTTCCAGAATCTCTGCTCAGCAGCTATAATTCCCAGTGCACTGTGAGGGGGGCAACAATCTATGAGCCATGCAATGACAGGAACCAGTTTTATTCATCCTACTGCCTAAAATGATACCTGGAACAGATTACTGCTTAATGTATGTTTATTAAGTGTTTTTAAAGTGTTTGTTAAAAATAAGCCCTACAAAATCTATACCTAACAGATGATGCCCTCTGTCCAGATTCTTTTTTATTTTTTGCAAAACCAGGGGACTGAACTCTGGCCCTTGCGCTTGCCAGGGAAGCGCTTATTCTACTGAGCCATCTTCCCAGCCCCATCTGCCCAGATTCTACTGAAGAAATACAATCACTTCTGAATGAGAATGTTTTATCAACTTTAGCACTGCTTACTCAGCAAAAGTTGTTATATATATTATTCCCCCTGCCTCAATGCTTTCCTCTCTTGAAAACCTAAAATGTTGCCTTCTCTCCTCAGTTCACTTCATTTCTTGTTTTTAATATAGAGTACCACTATGTAGCCCAAGCTGGTGTTGAACTTGTGAGCCTCATGCCTCAGCCTTTTAAGTGCTGAGATTACAGGGTATACCACTATACCTGAATTTCAAAATAGGGAATTCCCTCTTAATTAATATGAAAGGTGCATTAGATGTACTCAGGAATTAACAATAAGAAAACTGAAAATCTTTAGTTTCAACTAGTTTATACCATTAACAAGTTATGGGGCTGGCCAGATAGCTCAGATTAAAGTGCCCTGCTTAGGCAGACACAGGGCCCAGGGTTTGATCCCCGCCCCAGTGCTGTGCCCACCCTGCCCCCAGGGCACACTGAGACATGACTGAGACTGGGCAAGGTGACACACAGGCCTGTAATCCCAGCTCCTGGGAAGCTGAAAACAGGAAAATCACTACGAGTCTGATCTGTGTAGTGAGACCCTGTAATAATACATTTAAAAAAAAAAAAAAGTTATGTAGCAATGTGATATACTCCTACCTAATACTAGAAATTAAGCCTAGGATCTTTATACTGAGCTGCATCCCCAGGCCTTTTTATTTTAAGACAGGGTGTTACAAAGTCTCTACATTGACCAGGCTTGGCTCCAACTTTCAATCTGCCCGCTGAGATTGTAAGCATGAACTACCACACCCAGTAGTTGTATACTTTAGGCAAGTCACTACCTTCAAAGCCTCTGCCCTCATCTACGAAACAGGAATGAAAAAAAGAATCCAGTGAGAAAATGTACATACATATTACTATTTTTGGACATTTCTTCACTGGATTCTTCAAGTACATCCCCCCCAAAAATAAAATACACACACACCACTTTGTAAACCTTATATAAATGGTCATGAAAAAAGACTTTCACAATGTAAGCACCAGGCATATCAACACATGGGCAGCCTAGGCTACAAAATGAGTTTAAGGCCAGACTGAACTGCAGAGCAAGATCCTGTTTCAAAAAAGACAAAAAAAAAAAAAAAAAAAAAAAAAAAAAAAAAAAAAAAAAAAAGATACAAGCATCCTTAATCTCTGTGTCTCAGACACAACACATACAACAGGCCTTTTTTCTTAAAATCCAACCAAATCCAAATGTGCAACTACTCAGAAAGTTAGTTAATGATATTCACCAAAACTTCACACCCCTGTATACATTATATAACTTGGCATTTGATTCACAAAGTTCTTTTATCATCCTGGGTAATGCCATTTTCAGCCTACAAGTCTAACAACTTTCACCCCACTCTAGTCATTTATTCTTGCTGCCCTGCCAGTATCACCAGTACTATTCCATCCTCTGGTCACAGCCTCCAATATGATGCTAAATTCCTGCTGATGTTACTTTTACTTCTTAAATCTACCCTCACCTTTTCAACTGTACTGCCACTGCCATGTTTTAGATGCCAATATTCTCACCTGGACTACTCAACTGCCTATTTAAAGAGTTCTTGGGCCAGGGAGATAGCTCAGTAGAGTAAGTGCTTACCCAGCAAGTACAAGGGCCTGAGTTCAATCCCCGGTTCTGCCAAAAAAAACAAAAAAAAAGTACTCCTTACCATCAATCTAAATCCATTCCCCAAATCTAGCTATCTAATAAGCACAAAAAACTGTATCACTTTCCTGTTTAAGAATAATTAACCTGGGCCAGCCAAATAGCTCAGTGGATTAAAGAGCCTGCTTAGGCAGACACAGGGGCTGGGAGTTTGATCTCCAGGCCTGATGCAACAGCACCAGCCCCACCCCTGAGATGCTCAGAGATGACTAGGCGAGGTGACACTGTCTGTAATCCCAGCACTTTGGAGGCTGTAAACAGGAGGATCACTATGAATCAGATCTACGCAGTGAGACCCTGTCCTAAAATACAAAAAAAAAAAAAAAAAAAAAGAGAGAGAGAATTATTACTCATTACTCTGGGTGGGATAGCACACACCTATAAACCCAGCACTCAAAGATGGAGGCAAGAGGATTGATTACCTGAGTGTGTGGCCAGGTCAGCCTTGGCTATATAGTGAGTTTAAAACCAGCCTAAACTACATGGTGAGTTCTCAAAACAAAAAAGGTGTCCATTAAATGTTGTCATGTTCATGACTCTGTAAAGAACAAATAGATCCCAGGAAATCAAATATTAAAAAGAAAAAAAGAATCTGTACCCCTCCTTACACAGAACACTCCAAATTCCTTATATAGCATACCAGACCTTCCAAGATCCAACCTCATGTCCCACCACATCCCATTTTTTATTCAACATTTAACTGTTTTAGTCTCTAACATTACCAGTTTAGCGATTTACTTGGCTACCTTTCTTCAGGCTATTGCTTTTATCTGAATATCCCTCTCCCTACCCTATTCCACACCCCCATAACCACCCTTTTTCAGATGGCTAACTCCTACTCAATCCTGTGAGAGTTGGCTCAGATGCCATCTTCAAAATGCATTCTCTACACCCCCAGGCTGGGTTAAGTAGTCCTCTTATGGAATAGTGTTCATATTTTCTTTATTTCAGTGCACTAAAATTATTTTGTGTATTTATTATCCCATTAGACACCATAAAATTCATAGAGACTAAAAGGATGATTACCTGAGTGTGTGGCCAGAGTCTGGCATTTGTAGAACAATCTGTTGTTGAACTTAATCTCCAAGAGATCACCACAAGCACTATCAATTAAGAAGTGCAAGAGTGAATTTAAAAGTATGAGAGTGAAAAGACTCCATTGGAAACAGACAGTTCTCTTAGCTACCATTCATATCTTCTGGCTAGCCAGTGCTGCCTTTACATCACAGAGCACTACTTACACCACAGCACTCAACAAGATCAGTCATAAAATGAGGGATGGAGAGTGTCATTCAATGGTGGGTGTGCATGTTCAGGATGTACAAAGCCATGAATGAGATCCCCAGCAACAAGGTAAGAGGTGGATAAAACGATAAGCCATTTCAGCAGAATCAAACTGATAAGGATTCAGAAAGGTGAGGAGCAAGTAAGCCAAAGATGAAAGCACAGAGGTACTTATCCCCTTAAGTGGCAGCCCTAGAGCACAGGTTCCGATATGTAGGAAGGAAATATAACCCACATACACATACAGTTTAGAGCCCAGGTAGCGCCTACCCAAAGCATGAGAAAAAGCTATTCAACTAGACTGATTCTCCTTTTCTCTTCTCTTGTTCCACCTGCTGCTGTCACTAGGTATAAATGGTGATGCTGAAGGAAAATAACATCTTGCTCATAAAAGGCAGTGAGAGAAAACTGAGCCTCCTTAAAGCCCCTATAACTTCTCTGTGTTCCCTATCCCACCTGTTCCCTTTGGTCAGCTGCTGATTAGGAGGTTCCCAAAGAAAGCAGATGGGCAGGTTTCCCATTCAACCAATCAGAAGAACAGGCTGCCCTACAGTTCCCTATTGAAGTGTTCTTACATCCTAGGAAATGAAGAAAATGTTCACCCATGCTTTGCCACGGGAAAATGAAGTAGAAAAAATATGGAAAAACACAGTCCCAATTACGCATCAAGAATGCAGTTCTAGGGGGCCAGGGAGATGGCTCAGTGGAATAAGCACTTCCCTGGCAAGTACAAGGGTATGAGTTCAATCCCTGGTTCCGGAAAAAAAAAAAGAATGCAGTTCTAAAATATGCCTCAGTCTCCTGAAGATTAACTCCCTGTGGTTGAGAAGGAGAAAAATAACCAACTTTAATCCTAAATCCTACACCAAATTATCCAAAGTACTAAGAATTATCAGAGCTGAAAATCAGTGGTTCTCAATCAAGGGCAAATTTGTACCCCAGGAGATATTTGATAATGTCTGGAGAAGTTTTTTTTTTTTTTTTTGTCTTTTTTGAGACAGGGTCTCCCTATGCAGTTCAGGCTGGCCTTAAGCTCACTTTGTAGCTCAGGCTGGTCTCGAACTCATAACAATCCTCCTGAGTGCTAGGATTACAGGCATGTGCCACCACGCCCAGCCTCTGGAGAAGTTTTTGATTGTCATGCCTAGGGGAAGTAAGGAGGACAGGGTTGCTGCTAAAGGTCCTGTAATGCACAGGACAGTCCACCATTCCAAAGAACTGTCTAGCTCAAAATGTCAACAATGTTGAAGATGAGAACCCTATTGTGAGTGAAGACAATGTCTAAAAGAATGTACATGTTTTCCACACTAGATCTGAAGAAGGAAGATATCAGCTCCCCTCCCAACCCAAATCCATCAAGCAATATTCCAGGAAAAGAAAGGCTAATAAACATATGATCACTTAACTCAAGTCCAACTAGCACAAAGGAATTTCATCCAACCTCAGCCATGGCTCCTCTATCACCTGCTGTTGCCATTCAGGTGAACAGCAGGTGGTAGGGCTACACTCCCTTTTGCCCTACCCTGGGAGGTCTACTTTGACCTACTTCAGTCTGGAGTTAGAGACAATAAAAGAAATGCTACCCTCTTCAAGACACAAAGGATTCTGCTCTTAACTTCAGGGCCACTTTTAACCTATTGAAATTAGCCAGAAGCAACCCTTCCTTGATAGGTTACTGATCAGACTTACACTACTTAAGTCAATGAGGCAAAACATAGCAGAAGTACGTTTCCCAAGGCCATGTCCTTGGGAGAAATGTCAGGAGGCTGACACACAGGCTAATAGGCAGCTCCCCCATTTAATTATCATCTAGGATTGTGAATTAACTCACTTAGCAACAAAGATGGGGGTTCTGGAAAGCTAGCTTCAGGAGTAAAAGAACATGATCAACCTCCTCATAAATTAAACTCAGCTTTCTGTGGCAATGAAGCAAGGGAATTCAGTCTAAGATATAGATATAGTTGAAAGGTATTAGAATAGTGAGGAGAATGTTCTCCAAGTGGAGGGTTACAAAGAACTCCAATCTGAGCATTCCAAATATGCTAGAGACTAAGAGGCAAACTCTCCAGTAAACAAAGTCTTACTACTACTGGCTTCTAGGGCTTTATTTGAGACACTAACATGACCACCCTCTCCAAGATTTTCCCAAGAATGAATAATTTTAATTATGTGAATTATATTTCCTTAAGTGTTAGATTTGCTATTTTTTGTTTGTGAGACTCTGTCTCACTATGTAATTCCAGGGTGGCTCTGACTTCAGTATATAACCAGACTAGCCTGAAATTTTCAGTCCTTCTGCCTCAGCCTTCTAAGTGCTAGAAGTATAGGTGTGTGCCACCATGCCTATTTGTTTTTCTTTTGGAAGGTCCAAGTAAGCCCAAGGCCAATTGACAGTTTACATGTATTTACAGGATTTCCTCCTAATGGGGTGATCTCTGTTAAGTTTCTATGGTGTCTAATTTCACCCTAGCCAGGAATGATACCTGTACTTTCTGAAGCACTCTTTCTTAAAAGCCCCAAGGAAAGACACGTGAAAGAAATAGAAAAAGAGTAATATTCTGATATGAAAATGACAATCTAGTTTCTCCTCCAAAGGGATACCTATAGGTTCAGAAGCACTATGGATACTTGACTCTCAGAAGTTTATAGGAAAGTCCTGTGGAAGAAATGAAATAGGAGAAAAAAAATGAAAACTACATAGGAGGAAAAAAAAAAAAAGAGAGAAATCTCATCCACAGTTAAAAGTACACAGTTTTCTTGCATATAGTAGTTAAATATAACCAAGTCCCTGGAACTCAGAGTTTACCAAGCATGTTTTCAAAAGAGGGTTCCAGGAACTCTGCAGAGAAGTTAGAGGCAAGCTTTCCCAAGCCCTGAAATTACCTCAGCAACCCTCTAAGGAGAAAATATAGTAGACAGTGCACTAATGCAGTTTTCCATATGTTAAAGCATTTCTCACAGTGCAGACCAAAAAGACAAGAACCAAAGCTAGGGGTTTGTCCCAAGCCACCTAAACTTTCCCTCTTTTCCGGCCTATCTCCAGGTACCTGAAGATACAGAGACTGCAACAGATCTTGAAGCACTCAGGTGAGTGGAAACTCTTTTCTCTGGCATCTACCCCAGTACACTGCTCATGCCATTTTCATTCTGTCCCATTGTTATAAAAACAAGAAAAACTTCTAGACTTACCTCTGGAAGAAACTTAATTTCCTCGGTCTCTTCCTAGCACAAGTTTCAAAGCCAGCAGAAAAACAAAAACAAATGGGGGAGGGAGTCAAACTTGGAGCTTTATTTTCACAGTGTTAGTCAATTTCAGTCGCAAAAATTCAAAGAAGCCTAAAGCTATTTCAATCAAACTGATCCACTCGGAGATAAAGAACTGACTCACAACAAAACATTCAAGCTTCCCTAACTCCCAGTTGGGTCAATTCACAAAACAATACTAGCTCTAAGAATTTCCAGTCCCAATGTCTCAGGGCAAGAAAGGTCTCAAATTTGACACCTTCCAGGAAAGCCCATCACCCTCTGGTAACTTTCTCACCTGCCTTCTCCATTATTTCCTTGATTCTATTTGTTACAATATTACTGTTAACTTCCATCTTCAGAGAAAATTGGGAGGAAAGTGGTTACAGTTAAAGATAGCACTTACTTTCCATCACTTATTAGAGTAGAACTATCCTTTAAATCCTATCTTTGCCCTTTCCTCTAACTAGCACACAATGAGAACAAAATACCCACTGGGGCAGCATCCACTCACATTTCTACATTTCAGCAGGGGACGTTTTCTATGTATGTATGTTGACCCACTCTCTCCTAGCACTTAAAACAGCAAAAGGAGGGTCTGAGAGCTAAAGGACTGAATTAGCCTGCCTAAATGCCAGTCCTATATTTTCTGTTTTCTCCTCAGACTTATCAGCATAGAGGGGTCCCACACTGCCGCTGTTTCCAGTCCTGTATTGCTAATTACTAAAAACTAGAAAAGTCCTTTACTTCTCCACACTCTACACTAGCTTCCCCATTTTCCTTTCTATTTGTGACCAGGAAAAACAAGGGAGCAGTAAACTAAAGAGCCTTTTGGGAAGCAAATCCAGTTGAACCCTCATTTAACCCTAATTCTCTAAACCCACATGACCATTCCCTTCTGCCCTTCCCACCCTATTAAAAACTAAGGGCCTGGCAATTAGAATTGGCTGCAAGTGATGCTGCTTAACCCGACTGTCTTCCTGGCCACAGGGGGAAGGGACACTCCAATCTCTTATCACCCGTGCAGCTCCTCTGATTTCCCATCCTGTTCCCCTTCCTCCTAAACTTTCCTCCCCGTCTCTCACTTTCTCCATTGCCTCGTCACACCGACACGCTCTCCAGTCCCTAAATCCTTCGTTCTCTCCTTTTCCACCCAAATTCTCGCCCAGGCCCTTCCCCCTCCCACTTGCAATTTAACACTTTCAAAACCTCCTCCCCGAAACGTCTCAAGACCAATCTTCACCTTCGCCCACCTCCTCACAGAAGCTCTGAGTCCAACCCTCCCTCCAACCACATGCTACAAGCCCCTTCCCGGGGAAGCCTCAGTCTCTCCCTCCAGCTCCCACCCCCTTCCCATCCGGCTGTCT